>NQMI01000028.1:204710-224710 GCA_002270565.1 Stenocarpella maydis | reverse complement strand
ACCGGGGGACCTGAAGTGCTCCCAAATCTTACCCCCTGAACCCAAGACATCTTGCAAGGGGGGTCATCTTCCCAGTTCCTTTCTGTCTGACCACAGACCATCCAGACAGAAGACTGCTACCCACCTAATTCGGCTGCATCACTGGTAAACCACGACTCGGTAACGTCTTCTGCTGATGGCGGAGCCCACCGCCTGGTACAGACCAGGGCTGGGAGACCTGGGTCTAGACCTCGCCCTGATGGACAAGACACCAACTTCATGCTACACAGCCCTCATGACTGGAGCATATCTTGTGTGAATAGTTGCTTGGCACGGCCAGGCTGTGAGGTGGGTGCTGAGTTAAACTCGATCCATGGCAAACATGGACACCTTCCCAGGTTATGGGCGGCAGGCCTGCATCACGTTTTACATCCTCGTCGAGATTTGTCCTCGATTTAGAGAGCATGCGTTCCCGTGCTGGCCCCGTGTAATAAGCCCACTCGCGTAATAAGGGACGCAAGCCCACCCCAGGTCGACATGTTCCTTCGAGCCGGCCAAAGGAAGCGCCTTCTCGGGTGTTTGTGTCCTCCTGTTCCTGCTTCTGTAAACTGGGACTGGCATCGCGCATATTCTCCCTCCACAAAACGCCTGTTTCCCTGGGTGAATCTTAGCCCATGTACTCCCGTCTACAGCTACATCCAAGTTACTGGCTGCGTCTGAGGGAGTTGGTATATGTGCTGAGTTAGAAAGCCAACTTGAATTCGACCAGCCCCGTCAGCATGCACGCACAAACCGCTGGACGGTTAGCGCGAGAGCACCACCGTGCCCAAGTTGCAATGCGGCCGTACCGCCCGGCGGCCTTCGTTGGGAAAGTCCACGTGGGGTGACTTGCAACCCCATGCCTCCTCCCATGGGGCAATTCCTAACATGGTGGGTGCTTCTTGATTTTTTTTTTTTTTTTTTTACCCTTAAAGGGGGCCAATTATCCTAACAGGACAAGATCAACCACGCCTACCTAGCTTCAGATCTGATAAAGTTTGAGCATCTTCTGCACTGGGCGGTGGGTGGAGCAGCCGACTTGAAGTTCTTACAGAGCCATGTTGCTGTGACTGCTGAACCATGATGATAATATTGTTCACTTTAACCCCTGTATTCAATCAGTGGGCACAACTACAGCACACAATTATAACGCTATTCAGCCTGTGCTGTAGTAATAACATCTATACAGATGAAATTACAAGAGTTGAAGTATATTTCACGATAGCAGCTATGTAGCTTCTTGTTCAGTGCTACTCGTAGTGCCACTCCTCAATACCCAGGGTTATACACTGCGCAGTTGCCACTCCGTGTTTGGCCTACGATGGCTTGTCTCCAAGCGACCTCATTGACGCCGTTTCAACGTCTTCGAACTGCCGTCGCCTCCTGTCCCGGCGTCTGTGGTCCTATTGACTAGTTGTTGCATACAACTTAGGCCGTCTAGTTAGCCACCGCGGAGCGGTTCCAAACTATGGGTGATCGGGATATGAAGTTAGACTGCATGTGTTTATTTTAACCCATCGTTTAGTAGGAGTAAACGGTTGGTATTATAATCACGATCCAAGAAACAGTCAACGATTTGGCGTGGTCACACAAACACACACACACGTAGAATAAGCAGTTCCTCTTCAAATGTTTCTAGGCAGAACTTGACCACCTGAACCAGCAGACCAGAAGGGGATAGGTGGTGGAGGCGGAGGGGGAGGAATTTCAAGGAACACTCAAAAAAGTTGCTATTTATCCAGAATAATCTATACACGGGATCATAATAAACATACACACCAGACAGTTTAAAACTTTAAATTAATCGAAAGCTAGTTAATATTTATATACTAATTAACCTTAAAAAAGACTTTAATCCTAAAGGGCCCTAGGACCCTCTAAAAAAGGACCCTTTTCTTTCTTTAGGTATATAAGGCCCTTTATTTTAGTATATCAAAGTCCCTGCTTTAGGTAGATATAAGGCCCCCCCTTCAAGTACCTAGAAGGCCCTTATAGAAACCCTTTTCCTAGGCGCCTGAAGGGCCCTACTAGGCAGTGTGGAGGGGGTTTGCTGGAGGAGCGACCGCAGTAAGTAATAAACGTAAACTATATCCATGCCTATTTAAACCATAATACTTAAATATTAAACAAATAGCTCTCAGGGCCCCTGGGGGGAAGGGGGCTTTCCACCTGGTATTCCAA
The DNA here is from genome assembly GCA_002270565.1 of Stenocarpella maydis. Lineage (NCBI taxonomy): Eukaryota > Fungi > Ascomycota > Sordariomycetes > Diaporthales > Diaporthaceae > Stenocarpella > Stenocarpella maydis. The sequence continues at coordinate 222,511 of NQMI01000028.1, read as the reverse complement.
CATAAGAGATTCAAAGAACAAATAAGTCTACAAATTCAGCCAGAATCTGATTCCTTTTCAGACTGGTCTCATACCAATGCCTTCAAATAAAAAAAAACCTTCCTTCCCTTGCACTGACTACTTATTCCCTTGAGCCCCTTGGCTCCAGCTACATTTGAACAAATTCAGAGTTCAGGCCGCTTGAGGATCCTAAGCCGCTCATCATGCCATATGGTTTGACTCATCCCAATTTCAACCTAATTACCGCTCCAAGGCATGTAGCCAGTAGAGTGGTGTTCCTGCAGAGGCAATACCTTGTGTTAGGTGATATTCATCACATGTTTTGATAGTTCAAGGGAACAAAATTGATCCTTAATATTATATGGGTTCTGAGTTTGAGCTTAGGATGTTATAGTGGTATGGTCATAATTCAGGCAGCAAACTTCATTGCTAATAACAAAGTTGCAACTCTATCATTGCCAGATGTCCCACATTGTGCCAAAACCAGAGAAACAATATATAGGAGCCAATACGATGCTTAGGCGTAAGTACGTCTGTCTTGCTCGCAGCTCCATCTTGTGATCAAGTAGTGCTTACAACTGCCAGATGGACTCGTAGTGGAGGCCTTGCCGCGGGCGAGGTATGATAATCACATTTGGCACATGCCGGGGTGTACGATCGTGGTGTTTTTGACGGAGATGCCGAAGAAAACGATTTTCTGTACAGGGCGACTAGGAGATATGATATCAACTTTCATTCCTCTGCGGTGCAGATGCGGTATCATCCTACTCGTGTATGCCTTGCTATTACTGATTTGCCTTTGGGGAATAGGGCGTGGATTTCAGGATAAACTGGAGCACATGGCACTAATTTGCAAATCCTGAGAGGAGAGGGCATCCCCTGAACGACATACAGTACAATATTCCAGGCCTCTAGACTCAGCGAGCTTCGAAATTTATGCTTCCTGAAGTCTGAAGCCTGCCAAACACAGAATACACTTAATGTTTCGAAAATATTACTCATTGCAACGAGATAGCGTCATATCAATGATATGTATCAGCGAGCTTCACAACTGTGGGAGTAATGTATGTGTCGTGAAAGTTTGCCAGGCAGCTCGTTGGTCCTCGGCTGTAAGAATGGCTACCCGGGTACTACGAGGCACCATTGTCTATGTAGGTCAAATATACCAACATCCTGGGTAAATAAGCACTTCTCAACACATTTGTTGATACTCCCAGAGACACGAACAGCACTTTTCTCCCAGAGCACAGCGCTGAATTATTGTGGGCTTTACCTAGGTACACTTGGAAGCATGGTAGCTTGCACGTGTGGTATCACCCCATAGATATAGCCAGGAGTATATTGGGAGAACTGCTTCTCAGACGCATGACTTATTCGAGCTGTGTCAAGTGAACTCGGTAGTCACAGCTAGAGGACCACGGTGCAGAGTAACTTCAATCACAACCACCAAGAATCCATCACGTATCAAGTCAAATTTATATCCAGCAGCTTGTAAACCCTCAAACGTTAGCCAGAAAGGACTGTAATACCTGCTGTGGGAACACTGGCTCGTATTTCAATACGCTGGGTCGCCAGCGACAACACGATCACCATAGCGACTTTAGAAGGCTGGCTCAACCTTGTTCTCGAGTCTAGCCCAGCTATACTGTTACACACTGCCGGTAATAAGTGTCATGCCGCACGGCCACTCGAGGCATAGCCTTCTCTAATGAAGCCAAAGCTGTGCATGGCGGGCCCGTTCGACATGTGCAGTCCATGAACCGCCAAGCGTTATGCCCGTTGCGGGTTTCGACACCGAGCCCGAGATCGGGGTGACGATACCGAACGAAACGGTGCAAACAGGTCCGCGTAAGCCTGGAGTGATGAATCAGCGCCTCTTTCAGTGCGGCAATAACACACGGCTGTGCATATAGAACTGGCAGGGCACTGGGAATGCCGGCCACCTCTCCTTGCCTCCAGCAGCCCAGGGAATGACATGGGATCCGGATGTGGCCCCACGCCAGGAAGAAGCCGCCTGCCAGAGATTACCTCTAGCTTGGAGGTGATGCCCTGTCAGGGATACCTAGGTGACCCGCGCTGTGCCTCGTGGCCAAGGCCCGCCGGGCAAGAGGCCCGGGAAACATGAGATACCCGCGCGCAAGATGGGCCGGCCCTCGGCAGCGCGGAAGTGTTACTCGGGATCCCGGGGGAGGCTGCGGGGAGAAGTCAAAATGAGCGTGTCATCCTGACGGGGCTATTTACCCCCCGCCCCCCCCCCCCGGGTCGTGACTGGTTATCGGAAGTGCCTCCGAGATCACGTAATGTGAGATACGCGTGCATGTGGTAGGAGCAGTCTCTTCTCGGCTCTTTGGCGCGCGGTGGGGAGCATGTGTAGATTTCGATGCGCCCCCCTCCCTCCGCAGTTTCAACGGGGGAGCACACAAGGTTCGTTGGGTATCGCCTCATCTGGTGTGGCTAAAAGCCTGTGTGTAGCCACATGCCTGATTCGAGTCGTCTGTTATCGGTCTCGCCCATGCCTTGATATCCTGAACAGGGGGGGGGTGAGGTAGAGAGTGTCCAGGTACGACCATGCCCGGAACCGCACTCCATCGACGGCTCAGGCTCCGCTTCGCTCGACGGTGAAAGCCTCGAGTCAAACTCACGAGCACCCGGGAGTCATCGACCGTAGACTTGGCAGTCCTCGCACGGTCACGCTCTCCGGGATGTTTGGTGAAAGGCCCGAAGCAGGGCCCGGGTCCGGGCGAATCACGGGACTGGGCCCGGCGTAGCCCTCATGAAACGAGGTCCCCCCGGGGCCAACACGGCCGGCATCCTCCGTGGCTACTACACCAGAGAATGTCAAGGATGATTATATCACCAATACGGCCAACCTTGACATGCCCCCGGCATCGACACGGCTCCTCGAAGTGGTCGGAGTAAGTGCCGGGTTCACCTAGAGCGCACGAGTCGAAACTTGACATATGAAGGCGTAATAGAAACCTTCGCACCGCCCAGCTCATTACCTACAAGTGTAGCTAGCCCCAACTCCCACGCTCCCAGAACGGCGTCGTTTACGATTCACACGGGGCAGCTGGATAAAAGACCGCGTGAAGGCGGCCGAGTAGCAAGGGGTCCGAGTGCCCAACTCTTTCGAGTTGGACCGATCATGTGCCGAAGCATATGGTGAAAAAGTTGGTCAACCAACCACCACCACTAACTAGTAGAGCATCAACTAAGGTTGAGCCCCCGGATCCCATTGTTGCTCGCGCTCGCCCTATGGCAGGTTCTCAGACCGGACGCCCTGCTAAGTTAACCGTACCTAGGTAGTCGCACTCGCCGGCTGCGGCCCCAAAATGCGCGCCCAGCTGCCAACGTCCCCTTGTCCCGCACCAGCGAAACACAGTCGCAGAACGGAAGATAACTCACCACATCTTACTCGCAGCTAAAAAAGGGTAACGTCGTCTTGATTCACGTAGCTGCATACGGGCTGTCGAGCGTCCGAGCCACTTATCTGGGATCAATCTGGGAAACCCCCACCCCTCCCAAACATGTTTTTGAGAGGGGACGGCAGCATTGTTGTTTTCTAATGGTGGGCCCCGTGAGCGCCACACCGACTCTGTCCGAGATATCATGCTTCTGTCACTCAGAGCTAGACAGCGGGCTTCCACAAGCTCCTCCTCCGAATGTGCGGCCCGAGGCGTAACAATTAGAAGGCCTGATATGGCTTCCAGGATGTGCACCAATAGCCCTCGCTCGCAAGCAAGCTAGACACCACCTGCTTCTGCCGATGTTGCAACCTCAGCTAGGAGGAGCGACGCCAGTGACAGAGAATCGTAACTTGCCTACTCGATGGTCTTCGGTTACAGCTGCCAACGAAGCCAAAGTTAGCCCAGCTATAACCAGATGTCAATTCTTCTCTCGCGAGATACGGTGCTTCTGTGCCATCCATGAGCGTTGATGGCTCGCAGGCCAGTTGACATACCTGATAGCTAGTCTCCAGTCGGGGTCGATGGTCTATCGTGCCTTGTCATTAGACGCTTTAAAGACCTGTCACGGTGCACCGCACAAGCATTGATTTCGGCCTTGAATTTCAAACCAAAGCGCACAACGGCTAGACCGACCTGGCTGTCAGAGGAGGAAACAAGCCTACTTCGACACACCACCACTCGCCACCCAGAGCCGGCTTATTTTCTTAGCTGCCAGCCTGGCTGGGTGTGCAGCCACTCTAAACTAGTGATGATCAACCAACCCTCAACAACGGTTGGCTTCGTGCTTCGCAGGAGGATGCAAGCCAGGGAGATCTTGCTCTCGGTGTCAAGTGTGCGGAGCGTCCTCCTGCGCGGAGGCGTGCTGCATCTGCAAGCTCGCTGGTCGATGTAGCACATGCGCTCTGGGGCCAGACCGGCTGCTCTAGCTACAGCATAGGTGGAAAGCTTGTTCTCGATCCAAGCCCACCGGTAGGGCCCAGCAATGCGAGAGTAGGGTCCGGCAATGCTAGGTCACAGCAGTAGCTTGCTGTCTCTCGTGGGCACTCTTTAAGCACCAGGATGGTGTTCTTTCTAGGCGCTACACGGAGAGCACGGGGCAGCATACGTTAAGATCAGAAACGACATGGAATGAGGTTTCGGACGCTCGCATGAACACCATGCTGCAAATCTTGGAGATGAGACCTGGCTGACGTGAAGGGCGTATCTGCACATCCAAGAGGTGGTCTTGAGGCTTTTCGTGTCCCATCGCATAGCACGGCTTCGTGCTAATGAGGGACAATGCAACTTGCCCTGCCGTGAAACCCCAGACGCCTTTCCATCGGTGGGAATGTCGCAGGGAGCAGGCCCGACCATGCACTTGATGCAGCTGCCGTGCAACTTTACACAGGACCACAGAGAGCATGGCCAATATGGCCAGTGAGCAGAAGAGCGAGGCGTGTTATTCTCACGGTTGCATTTCCGCTCAGCCGGGAAAATCTGCCTGCGCACCAAACTTTGTCGGACCGCTGGATATCTGACCGTGTCAACCAGAGGAAAGATGCATCAAATAGAATGGGACAAACTGTGTCTCCTAAAGGCGCTGCTGCTGATGATCGACCCCGCAACTCACCGCCTGTTGGGTCTGACTGCGCTGAAGGATGGGATGGTATGGGAGGTGGGAGGTGGGAGGCGGAGGTCTGACGCCAGCCTCACCAACAAGGTGCTACCTGTCGCGCTGCTGCTTTCTTGTGCATCCACACACTGCCCCGGAGATACAGCGGACGCCGGAATGCAAGTTGGGTTGCACCCCACCAACCCCGTGATGCTGCGTGCAGGTGGGCAGTCCGCGCTGGCCCATCCCCATGGGAGCAAGTGTCAAGGGCAATCCGGTACGTCCAACAGGGATTAGACTTGCGATTTCCCCTATTGGTTTCCTTGAGTGATGGGCATTAAGCAGCTGTTATCAGAGCTTTCTATCCAAGCCGTTGATGCACGCTCAAGGACAGCACACGACCCCAGTCCCTTCCACACAGGCTGCTGTAGCGGACGCAGCTCGCAGATAACTCGATTCGCACTCGCAGGGTTGATGAAAGCAGTTTCCAGCACATACAGGAAGACGATTCGCTCCCCGGGAGACGACGGCGGCGAACCAACACCAAGCACGTTGGTGGTGTCTGGCTCATGTGATAGCATTTTTGTTGGGTGCGATATTTTGTATTACCAAACTTCTGGAATTATAATCTCAGCCTTGTGGTCGAAAGCCAAGACCAGCCGCATAGACAAGCTTTTGCCCTCTGCGTCCTGAGTCGATCACCGAATGTCGTGCCAGATCCGGCTACCCTAATTGTGTTCGTCTTGGCGGGCGAGATAGGTCAGGGACGGCACAGGAGCGCTTGCACGACACTTCGGTAGCATCTTTCCCAGGCGTCGGCACTAAGGAGCACCGGGGGGAGGGGGCGTGGGTTGGGATGCAGGCCCGCGCGTGACGAAAGGGCTGCAGGAGTCGACACTAGCGGAACCCAGTCGTCTCGAGCCAGCGTATCAAGCGTCTCCCCTGCGAGTCGCAGGATTACCGTCGTTTTAGGAGATGTGCAGAAGCTCATGCATGGAAGGCGAGCCAACCGCCGTGCTTCACCTGAGCGCGGGTCGGGGGGGCAGACAGCTTGTCGGTGCGGCTCGACAAAGATTTTGTCAGACCCCGAAAATGGACTCTCCGGTAGAGGCAGAAGTATCGGGGCTACTGGGAAAGGTGAGAGAGCATTGCCAGGCCACGGGGCGCCTGATCCCCTGTCTTGCCGACCAGCAGTTGACAGTAGGAGGCCGAGAATGCCGCTGTCGGCGTCTTGCTGTCTCCTTCCGTTGATGGAAGATCCTCCGCTCGGCCGCTGAGTGTTGGCGCCCAGAGTCAGGTAATGCTTGCATTGAGCCGTCGGCTCACAAACGGCAGGACCGAAAGATGGTGGCTTGCGGCCTTTCGTCACTTTGGGTGAGCGGTTCCTGTATGCTCTCGCCTTGGCACATAGCGGATTGGCCAGTCCCAAGTGTTCCCTTACAAACTCCGAAAACCCTGTGTGATGTTGGATCGATCTAGACTCCCAAGAACTTTTCTCGAAGGGCTGGGCATCGGCAGAACCAGGCCTTTGTGGTGTCCCAAAGTAAGGCCTGGAGGAACCGTAGCTGGTAAAGCGCGCGAGACGCGGGAAAACGAGGGCCTCAACCATCAGCGTGCACGCGTTTCGATGTGTGCGGCCAAACCTGGGGAACATGGTTGAGATCAACCACCATAACCCCATAACCCATCATCCATCGTCCATCATCATGCAGGGCTTCTTCGGCGGCTGTCCGGATAGACAGCCTGTCTGAAGCATGACCTGCGTCAGCGGTTGATCACCAGACTATTCAAGCTTGCAGGGTGAAAAGGCGGTCATGGGCGAAGGCGTGCGAGGCGACGTTGAAAATTATCGACGAGTTTGATGCGGTCGCGGTGCGCAGGTCTGGGACTGGCAATCTGGGTAGTCCTCGCCGGGCGAGGTCGGGGTCATGGTTGATCGTTGCACTGAGACCCCGCGTGCGCAATTTACAAACACCAGGTCTCGGCGGTGAGCTCACAGCCTTGGGAGCTGCCTTGGCTGGCACCCGCAGGGAGGCGTGCCCTGCTTGGTGGTGCACCCTCCCACAATTGCGTCGTCTGGGCGCACTCCGCCGAGAGAGACGGCTCAAAGTCAGGACACTACGGGCCCACGATGGCGTCTGATGCTCTCGCCATATGACTGGAATGGTGTGGGCGGTTTGGGCCACCAAGAGTGCGTCGGCAAGGCCAATGGGGATGGACGGAGTGGAAGGCGTCCAGGCGGGCAGATGCCGAGGCAGAGGCGATGATGTAATTGGGGCCCCCAAACATGGCAGCCCAGTGGGAGGATTTTCTTGTACGTACGCATACTTTGTAATAATGATCAAGACCAATTTAGAGTCGGCAATCTGGAGACGAGATTCGACTGGGACCGGAAAATGTGGGGAGGGCGGGATATGGCGAACAAAGTCGAGAGCTCTGCTCGGTACTACTACGTAGGTATCTAGGTACATGCCTAGGCAGTACACTAGGTATGTACGATGACAGAGCCCTGTCCCCTGTCGGCGCGCCTGCCCTTGACTGCACCCTGGATGCTTCGTGGGGTTGCCGATTTCGATTTCGACTCGCCTCGAAACGGTGCGGATCGGCCAAGCAGTACCCTGATACGGAGTACTTGTACGCGAGAGCCTTGTACCGTCTGACACTGCTGTCCTATCGTTCCCCGTTCCCAGGGCAGAGGAGCCGCCTGCCTCGCAGCTGCGCTGGCTGGTTATGCGGCGTAACCTTCCTTTGCTCTGGATGGCCCTGGAAACCCTTCGGCCTTTCGCCCTCACGTGAACCTGCTTACACTACGGATGACCAACCCATACTCCGTACACTCAGCCGCGACAGCCCCCACCTGCCAGCGTGGTGCACCTGTGGGCTGCACGGCTCCTGCCATGACATAACATAACCACGGCAGGATCGCGTCGACGACCGATTCATGACCACGACAGTAACCCGCTCCGTCCAAGAGCAGGACAAGAACACACCAAGCTCCCAAACTCTGGGCAAGCAGCTCCCCCGAGGGGCTAGCTCTGGGCACGGGGCCTTGGCCGGCCGATGACAATGTCTGACAGGCGTGGGAGGGCGAGGTCACCGGCCGACCCAAGACAATTGGCCAATCGACATCTCAGCAATACGGGAAACAGGCCGCTACCAAGGAATACCGTTTCTAGATCGTGACGCTCCTTGCTGGCAGAGGCATCTGAGCACAGGCTGACAGAGGACCCTCCTCCTTTGAGATCCAGACAGCAGCCACAGACAATGCTGGCACCCAACGGTCAAGAAGGCACGTGGGTGAGGCGATTAAGAGCAAGCAAGCAAGCACAACAAGACCAAAAGACACAAAAAAAAAAATCCCACCGGCTGCTGTATCGTGTGAGTGCCGACCTTGCCGTGCCCGTCCAATGGCTAGGCAGGTGCCAGGGACCAGGGATTCGCTTGAATTGTCGGCGGTACGGGGCTCACAAGTCGAGGTACGAGTACTCGAACGGCTGGCTCTCCTTGTCTGGAGGGGCATGGTACGCTTTCCAACCGTATCGCGCGGCAATAAGGAGCCGGATATTAAGAAGGACGGTGCGGACAGCTAAGGGTTCGAAAAATCGCTCATTTTTGGAATCCACACTGGTCAGGAGTGACACAGACAGGACCGTCGAGAATGAGCTGTTCGACTCGATGGGGGCGGCCTTGGTCTCCATTATTATTGTCGAATCGAACCGGACACGGGGGGCCCCAGCACGGCCTCGGCTGGAATTGCATGGCATTAGATACATGGCATTGGCATTGCCCAATTCCAGTCTGCTGGTGTGAGATAGGTAGCCGCTGGCCCCGAGCCAAGCCTCCCTGATGGGACTGCATCGATGTCGCTCTTGCGACAGCGTGCATCTGTGGACTGGGTCCTGGGTCCTGGGTCCTGGATCTCTCGGTCTTGGGGAGCCAGAGGCCTGGGAGGGAGGAGGGAGGAGGGCGGAGGAGGGGCGGAGAGAGGGCGGAGGGAGGGAGCTGCCAACAGTCTTCAGCCTTGGCCTTGGCTTGCCATGTCGTGACCCATCGCCATCCCCAAGCCCTTGTTGTCTGAGGCCACAGGTGTCAGTTCCACCCATATGATATCACGATCGTAGGGTAAAGAGCTAGAGTTGGGCCAGAGTCCCAGGGCCAGAGTCCCAGGGCCAGAGTGGTTAGGCCGGAGGCAGGGCCTGGGGCGCTTGTGCATCTTGTGCCTGTGCTTGTGCTTCTGGTGGTGGGTGTGTGCTCGTGTCCATTATCTCTCGACTGTCGCACTAATATGCCCCAGCTGTTGGCGCCATGATTGTGTATGGTATGCAGCAGCAACCGGCGGCGATGGGTTCCCTGCCCATGGTCATTAAAGATGGTTCCCATCGTAGGTACACTAGTCGAGGGGGTGGGGAGGGAACTCCTTGTGCTCGGTACATACCTAGGGTATCTAGCAATCAGGGCAGCGCCCATGCCCACGATGTCCACAACTTGTGGCCCCTTGGCTCGCTTACACCCAAGGCTGGGTTGACGCTGCTGCTGCGGACCAAGAAATGTCCCACACTTTGTCCACAGGATACTAGTGTAGTATACATGGTATTTCCCCAGAGCCCCAAGCGGCCGACCGACTGCTGCCAGTGACTGATCGCCTTCGGCGCACTGACGGGATTCGAGTGTCGAACAAGCAGACAAGCCTAGCCTGTCACGGCTTGCAAGAAAGAGGATGGATGCCCCCATCCAATAACACCCTACCCACAGTCGCAATCCCCGTCTGCCCGTCCTTCTCCTGCATTTCTCTGGATGTCAAGGGCAAGTTGCATTGCATGTTGGACTGGCCTCGCCTCGCCTCGCCTCGCCGTTCTCGGGCCTGCCTACAATCCATATCCCGTGCCCGCCATACATCTATTATCTATCTCTCTCTCCCCCCTCCCCTCCAGAGCAACGAATTCTAGACACTTTTCCTCTCTCCTGTTTTCCACGGCCTGTGCGATCAGCTCTTCTGATTCTGCTCTTGGCCCTGATTTCATCTATGATACCCCAACCACGACCCCGACCAATCCACAATATCCCCCGGCTCTTGGCTCTCGACGATTCGCCATCTCGCCTTCTCCCACTGCGACGGTAGATCTGGCACCGTTTCATGTACTACCCCGAAACGCCACCTCGACCTACCGTATCGTCACCATATCACCCTGCTGTCTCGCTGGCTACACAAACCTCGCCTGCATCAGGACGTACTTGCTTGGCAGCAGGTATCAATTTCACGGCATTGGTCGTACCTGTATCAAAGTTCCATCTTCACATATAAACCACCTGGGCTTACCGTCCACCATTCGACAATACCCTTATTTCTTATTGAGAGCATCCTCCCCCCCCTCCACATTCACTCCCCCTTCACGCACGCCGCAAAGGAGCAACGCACCACAGACAAGAGGAGCCTGCGGGAACGGCCAGACACTGCTGCCATTCTCTGCTAAGCCCTCTCGGTCCCCCCCCCCACCCCCGCGAGCGACGCGTTGGGCCCCCCAAAACCCCCCCGGCCCCCGTCTTGGAGGGTGGTGAACTTAGCTCGCCTGCACCCGTGCGAGAGTCGACTGCCTCAAATCACGCCGACGGACTCGCTCAGCTGCCTCTTCCACGAGCTGCCAGACTTCGCCCGCCGTCAGCAACGGGAAACAGTCTGGACCCGGTAACCCCGGCTCACCCCAGGCCAGCGCGTGTCTGCTCCTCTCTTACCCGCTCCAAACCTTGTTATCCGGCGCCTCTTGGCCGCCTCTTGACGTCTTAGCCTCCTCCTACTCGCACCAGGTGAGGGGCGCAAACCAGGCCTTGGGGATTTTACCGGGGCAGGCGGCACCACCTCGAAACAAGGACAGCCTTCCAAACTCAACCTAGTCATTAATAACCCACTGCCTTCCTTCCTCCTTCCTCCTTCCCGAAGTGCCGTAATGGCATCCTCGACCATGCTTGTCCCTCCTGCATTGTCTCAGCAAACCTCGTCCTCCGCCCGCATCTCTACAACTCCTGCCTCAGCTGCTGCAACATCAACCTCAGGTAATTATCCCACCGTCCCTCGCCTTCTTTGTCAATATGTCTTCCTCCAGACGGCCAAAACCACCCGAGATAACTCAACTCCTACAATCATTCTAGAAAACCCGCGAGACGACTGCAGCCTGTCGTCCTCCTCTCCGCCCCAGTTCGCCTCCAACAACTCAAATCCAGTCTATGAGGAAAGCGATGAGGACTCGGAGAGCGTCGCCCACAACGAGCCAGTGACGCCTGTTAGCGGCAGACAGTCCTCGGAGTTTCGCACGCACAGGGGCAACGATAACCAGGGTCATCCCGACATCACTGACTCTTCTCTGATCCCTTTTCCCGCCATTGAGTCCGACGCCGCCGCTGTCACACAGCCAAAGCTCGACCTGCGCCAAGGATCTTTTGCCAACCACAACTTCGAGGCCAACATCAACACCCAGATCGCTGCGGATAGCCCCGTCACCCGTCAAAAGATACCAGCCAGCCCCAGGAAGAGCATATCCACGCGACCCATCTCGCCGCCCTCCACTGCCAGGACATCCGCCGACGAGTCGCAGACAGGCTCCGTCAAAGGTTCGCAACGTAGCACGCGCGCTCCTTCGCGCAGCTTTAAGCGCACCATGTCAAACATCTTCAAGCGCAATGGCCAGCAGGCCGATAACGGCCAACCTGTGGTTGTTGTCGCTCGCCAGGACTCGTTAGAGGTCAACCGAAGGTGGTCCATGCACAGGTCAACAGTCACCACGCCTGGCTCCAACACACCACCTTCGCCCGGCACACAGACGTACGACGGCAAGGAGCGCGCTAAGAACCTGCTAGCCCCAACGCCCGAGGACTTCCTGCACCACAAGAAGAACCGCTCCTCGACAGGTCTCACGCTTCGCAACCGTGCAGTCAACTTTGCTACCGGCAACGGACGCAACTCGAAGAAACAGGCGGGCCTGAGGCGGGCCAGCAGTTTTAACGCCGGTCACAGTCGCGACGCACAAGACGGCGAGCTTGGTCCTGCGGCAGTCTTCTACGCGAGACCAGAAGCTGGCGTTGGCGTCAAGGCCCGGCGATTAAGCCTGAGCCTGCCCGATGAGCTGACGATTGATGTCGGCGACCTGCTCAGCGAGTTTGAGTACAGGCACAAGCATCCGTTTGCACGACAGTTGACGCGGACGCTGGGCAAGGGCGCCACAAGCACGGTCCGCATCATGTCACGCAAGGGCTTCCCGGAGGAGTTGTACGCCGTCAAGTGCTTCCGGAGCAAGGACAAGTCAGACACCAAGGATGAGTATGAGAAGAAGATCAAATCCGAGTACAGCCTTGCGAAGAGCTTACACCATCCTAACATCGTCGAGACCGTGCGCCTGTGCATTGACCACGGGCGATGGAACCACGTCATGGAGTACTGCTCTGAAGGCGACCTGCACACCTTGCTCCTCAAGAATTACCTCAATGGACCGGACAGGGAAAAGGATCGCCTTTGCTTGTTCAAGCAGCTGGTCCAGGGGCTCAACTACCTCCACAGCAATGGGATCGCACACCGAGACATCAAGCCAGAGAACCTGCTGTTGACAAGCGACAGCAAACTAAAGATTACCGATTTTGGCGTGTCAGAAGTATTCTCCGGGGTTCACCCTGCCGCAAGGGAATCAGGCGGCGAGTGTGGCAGAAAGATGAATGGCGAAGTTCGGATGTGTAACCCCGGGATCTGTGGAAGTCAGCCGTACATGGCCCCGGAGGTCTTGGCCAGGGATCAGCCGTACGACCCGCGCTTGCTCGACGTCTGGAGCGCTGGTTGCGTTATGATCGCCCTGATTGCCACCAAGAACCTTTGGGACAAGGCTGTCTTTGGCGCAGAAAAATGTGGGAATTACACCATGCTCGTTCAAGCCTTTGACAAGTGGAATGCCAAACACATCAACGGCGACGCAACTATCAAGGAGGACGACTACCCCGCATACTACCTTTTCGACCAGTTCGTCAACAGGCCAGCACTGCGTCGGATCATGCTGATGATGCTGAACCCCAATCCCAAGAAGAGGGCCACCATCGCTGAGATTGCCAATATCCGGTTCATGAAGAATATCCAATGCTGCCAGCCGGAGAGCTATGACGATCCTGACGTGGTTATCGACGCCACCAAGAGTACTTCGTTCAATCTCAAGACGACAAAGACGTTCTGCCACAACCACTTGCCACCAAAGTGGGAAAACAGCCACTCACTGCCGCCAATGCCCGGCAAGGCCGGCTACTGATAAGAGGTAGCCAGCACTGCCAGCACTGGCGCCGGATGGAACAGAGGCAGCAGTTATATTTTAATCCCTACGGGGGCATGGCATGAGGGACGAGGTTCACAAGGGGTATGATGAAGGTATCACGGAGCATGCAAGGTAGAGCTGGGCGACCTTAGCATTTGCAATCATTTGCACAGGCGTTGATGGTTCTTCGGCGCGTCGGCTTTAGGGAATGTGACAAGGATTTTTGTTATACCACGTCACAAACTGAGCTATTGTGGTGATTTCCGTTGGTTCAGGTGGGCAAGGACCTCGGGTGTAATACAGCCAGGGTCCTGCCTACTCCTTCCACGTGTATGGCTCTATCTATCACTTCCAAGAGCAAGGTGAGGGATATGATAGGTGCGGGGCGAGAGAGAAAAGCAAAATAGCAGCGAGCCTCTCTGATTGAGCGGCAGGATCCCAAACGAACATAGCCAATAACAGTCGCCTGACCACAAGGTTGCATTCAGTGCTGTCTAGTTGTACAGCGGTGTGTGTGACAGGTCGATGTTTGACCTGCCACCTGCTTGGAACTGCCTGGGATGTAGCGTCATGGGCTTTCCCAGAGCAGTCGGCATAGTCCTGACAGTAGAGTTTGCCCTCCTTGTCCGACACCGCCTCATGCTGGCCACTGTGCCAATGGTCGTCATTGTGCACCATGCTGTGCTACCTTGTCTCTCTGAAACCTCGTCCTTGTCCGTCAGTCCTCAGCCTTGGCCCTTCTTTGCCTTTTTTTTTTTTTTCCCACTCGCCCTGAGGCTATCCCTAAACATGATGGACCAATGCGAATGACGATCGATACTGGGGGAGCAGCTCTTGGTTGAGTCTATCTGCCCACCGTTTGTGGTGCCCATGATTGCAGTTGCCGATCAAATTATTAGGCTTCACTAGTCCCGCGACTCTTCCTTCAATAGTGACGGTTTACGCCCGCCAAGCAACCATACCACAGCCTGTCCCAGGTCGACGATTGATGGCCGCTCCTGGCAGGTCCCCCGACCCTGGCAGACAGACGCAAGTCAGAGTCCTTGTGTGACCCCCACGACCTGCCCACTGCCTTCCAGAGCCAAAGACCAAAAGAAGGGGAAAGCAACAGCGCGGCCCCGCGAGTCCGCACGGGGTCCTCAAGTCCGGAGGGTAACCTCCCACCTGCGATGCTACCACACCAACGGGCAAGACGACGAAAGAGGCGTTCACCCCTCCCCACCCCCACCTCCCCCGATAACATGGTTGGCTTCCCCGGATTTGCCCTTCTGGATACTCCCGTCTGGGGCTTTCCTGGGCCGGCTTCCACTCGACCTGCGAGACTGTGTGTCGTACTGCAGCTTTCTACCGCGGCCTTGGAATGTTCGCCCAGAGGGGCCCAAGAGGCGGTGGCTCTCACTTCGTTCTGGGTCGGCGATTTGCATGCCAGCTCGGTCAGCTCGTCAGCTTCTCGGTGATTGAAACAAGCAGAGAGAGCAAGAGTGAGAGCGGGCGTTGCTACGGCCCATCACTCTGTCAGTTCAACAGTGCAGCCAGCCTCGCCCTTCCGTCACCCACCCACCCATCCACTCCACACCATGCCAGCCCAGCCCAGGCATGACAGGTTGAACGTCGTGGGATCGTGATGGAACTGCTGCGCCGGTGGCGTCGAGGGCGCTCGTTGGCCTCGGGGGTTGACAGTAAACCGCGCAGCCATAAGGTCTCACAAACCCCGATACGTGAGCACGCGAGGAACAGGTCCTCCTCCGCTGCCCCTCGTGCAGCCGTTGTCGCCTGCGGCCAGGCAGTTCCTTCTGGCCGGCCGAAACAGCCCGGTCACCACGGGGCTCGGGTTGTTGTTGGTGCGATGCCGATGCAGATGCAGATGCAGGTGCAGATGCAGACTCAGTGTGCTTGAGTTCGCCGTCGATGGGGCCCAGTCGTATGCCTGGCATCAAGTCCGATGCTGCAAGTCCGCCCTCGCCCTTGTCCACGAGAAATAGGGCACGACTGCTTGTCTGTAAGCAAAACACTAAATTCCCCGAAATTCGGACAAGTTGTCCGCGACGGGCGGTCGCTCGCCTGCCAAGCTCACTCGCTGAATCACAATCATATATGAACCTGAGCAAGATCCGCGATATGATATGAAGAGACGCACGTGGACATGAAGCCAAGTCACGCGCAGCTCGGCCGATGAGTGGCTCCCCCAGTGGGGACAGCCCGGCATCCCGAACTCTCCCCCTCGAGTCCTGGCCGGCTCGGTCGAGCTCTTCTTTCTCCTTGTTAACTGCCGCTAGGGTCGGATTGCTTGGCCTGCAAGCCTTGCGTCGGCGGGCCGCACTTGCGATCACAAGGATTGTCCCGTCCCCAAGCTTCGTGACTCTTGACCTCAGCCCTTGGAGCCTCGCCAAGAGACTCGGGCCCCTCTGCGCGATGACCTGGATATCATAGCGCAGATCTTAGTATTTCGAAGCTTGAATTAGCTTCCGCGTCTCCCAGAACGATCCCCCCGTCGCCGCTGATCTACTGCTGTCGGGCATGCGGGACGCGTGTCTATATGTGCTGGTCTTTCTTGGGTGCGTACGTGTTGCCTTGTATGTACCGCCCTCGGGGATTCCGATGGGCGAAGAGGCGATCCATCATTCCACTGATGGCCGACCGGGCAGTGCTCTGTCCGCTGAGTGCTCTTGGGACAGAACAGTGGAGATGAAGGCCGCCGAGCCACCAATTCGGCACTTATGCGGCTGACAATGGTTCAGAGACCGACATAGTCCTGATCACCAAATTCCCCCCAAGGTCGTCACTCCGGGACGGGTCGTGAGACACTTGATGAGCTACCAAAGTATCAGTCTCACTGGGCGGTCTTACAATCTCTTGGTAAATACACGGCAGAAAGCTGGTAGGCCGGCCAGAGAGAGAGAGAGAGAGAGAGAGAGAGAGAGAGAAGGATTTCCGGGCCAGGGCACATAGGACAAAGTCCATGTATCTCGACTCGCCCTCCGTCGGTTCACCGTTTTCCCAACGTCTCGTGCGACATGTGCCAGCTGAAAGCCTTGGCTGCACCGCCGATCAGAAACCAAAATTCCCCTGCAGCCTCTCGACGAGAGGGCGGGAGAGATGGGATTCGTCCGTCCACCCTATTGTGCGCCCCTTTGCCCAGCCTTGCACGATCACGGGCGTCGCATCGGGGGCCGTCGTCGCACAAGGTCCAGAACGCTCCCGGTTGCGGCCTCCAGCCTCGCACCGCCCCCTTCTGCCAGCCGGGCACGGGCACGGAAAGGGGAAGACAGATCAAATCAATTTTAAACAAGTTAGACGCATACCAAGACGGGGTAATGCGCAAGGACAGGCACGCGCACACGCAAACACATAGGCACGACGCAAGCACGCCAGCACACCCTTCACGGGCCCGGGAGGTTGCTGGCGCCTCCGCCGTCATCGACGCCGGGGAAGCGCGCGATTCGTCCATCGGGCGCGAGGGGCGGGGCAGGAGAAGGGCCAGGCAGGCACAGCCGGTGAGGCAGGCTGTGATGACCAAGACAGCCGGATGGGCCAGCCAGCTCACCGACAGACGAGCAGCGCCCTCCTCGCGCGGGGACGGGGCGCTGTGCCGCCACGATGAGGCATTGTCTCAACAATGGGAGGGGGCACGCATCACTGCTGCGAGTACCACAGCACAGGACCCGTGAGACAAACCGCCAAATTAGCCCCCGTCCGCCGTACGTACCTACATATAACGGACGGGCTGCCCTCCCTGGGCGGCTTGGCGCCAATCGGCGGCTGTCGCGTCGTTGAACCGCCAAGTCGCCTATAGAATGTGACAGCCACCCTCTTAGACAAGCCCAGCACACACGACACGACACCAAGACGCCGGCTGCTACGACACGGCAACACAAACGAACACACGCCTAATGACCTTGCTGTGTCTCGTTATTGCGCCCAGGGAAAAGCAATACGGCCGTCCGTCCGCCCCCCCCCCTTCGTTATTGCCATTACTCCCCCAAACTCGGCTCCCACACCACCGGGGGCTGGCTAACGTGGCACATTGCCAGTCTTTTGTTCCCACACACGAGACCCGAGGGCGATGCAAGTGGCCAGCTTGGCGCGGACACCGGAGGGCCGCAACCCCCCCGGCAGTTGAGGGGGCGAGAGGGACTGGACCTCCTGCTTGCCTGGGGGGCATGAGTGTGTGTTTGTCTGCGTGCGGGCGTGCGCCTCTTGTTTGTGGTTTCGAAACCGGGGGTGCGAAAAGAGCGGTATGAGAAAGCAGAGTAGCAGTCGTCACCCGCCTCATGCATGCATTGTGGTCCTGCCCCGGTTTCCCCCCGGGCCTCACTGGCGTGGCCCCGGGGGGAGGCTATGTGCAGTTGGCGGCGGAAGCTTGTCGAAGCGTCACCGCAGCTCCGAGTCTCTTGCTCTGCCCTTCTATTTGTCCAGTAGCGATCCAGCGCAGGTCATTAACAGGGGCTGAACGAACCCCCCCCC
>NQMI01000028.1:41787-204703 GCA_002270565.1 Stenocarpella maydis | reverse complement strand
GGGGGGGGGGGGGTTCGTTCAGCCCCTGTTAATGACCTGCGCTGGATCGCTCCGGGACGAACCCCGAAATACCTTGGCCGAGAAGTCTTGTTTAGACATGCCTTCTTGGCTTGCCTCGCCTCGGATGCCGGCTAAAATCTGACGAGGCTTGTAGACTTGGCTTCCGTAGGGTGCGAAGTCGATAAAAGTCGATAATATTGTTTAGATGCGAAGGTGAGATGCAGGGTGATAGAGGAGACCTGTTGCGGTCGTCGATTCTAATTGGGGGTATGTATGTAATACCCAACAGGCCCAACAGAATGCTCTGCCCACTGTAAACTCCCGCAAGAAAATCCCCATCACCGATGCCCTGTTGTGCAGTATCCTGTATCGCCCGGGGACCTTGTGTTGGTCTGCGTGTGTGTGTTTGTTATATTTACATGCTGGCAATGGGGAAACAATGCCGGTGCCCTGATTGTTTCTTCTTGGCATGAAGCCACCGGAATACAGCCCACCAGTTCTAATGCGTAAGGCCTTCGCTGGTGACATACTCTGGAGGAGGCCCGCCTTCTCCCGTGTTCTCCATCCAAGCATCGTACTCGTCGTCGTCGGCTACGCCTAGGCTCTGCGACTTGGGGGAGCCGAAGGAGTGCTTGCTTTCTCCGGAAGGCTTGGCAGGAGGTGTGCCGCTGCCCTCCTCTCCAGGCGACCCATCCATCACGAAAGGGTCCAGATCTTCTTCCGCATCCTCTACATAAGGCTGCCGATATGCATCTGCCTCATCAGGCAGCGGGCTTGCAGGTTCCGAGTCAGCAATTGGGGCCTCGACCACGAGCATGTCCTCACCCTGTCCATGCATTTCTTCGTCTGTCCGCCGCCGCCGCTTAGGCAGCGGAGGCGGCGGAACAGGCCGTCGTTTGGAATCCTGAGCTTTCGCATCAGCAGATACCCGCTCGGGGAGCGGAGGAGGAGCCACCGGCCTTCTTCTGGGCACAGGTATTGCTGTCTTCGTCTTCTTGTCCGGCATTGGCAGAGGAATGCCGGGAGGGGGGAGAGGCCTGCCTCCGCCCATTGGCTTGCTAAGGTCGAGTTGAGGTTCGGCCTCTACTTCATGTGAATTCTTTACCGGGTCGTTTGCATGACGCTGAAGGGCGTTCAGACCCCATCGTCGGGCCGCCCCAGCTGCGCTGGATACCGCAGCGAGACTGGTCGGGATCCGCTTGACCGAGTCCGAATTGGAGTTCCCTGTCGCTGTTGTGGACGTAGAATCCGTGGTGTTTTCCCTTTTCAGAAAGAGCCCACGGGTCAGGGAGCTGGTGTGTGTCTTGGACGATTTGATGGATGGGGTCGGGGAGGTGCCAGGCCCAGAGCTGCCCTCGCCCGTGTTTCCGTTGCTGTTCGTCGAAGATGCGGTACCTCGGCGTGGGAGCTTCGGTGTCTCCTCTTGCTCCGTCTCCTTGTCCGTGTTCTCTTTGGATGAGTTGTTCGAATGCCCGGAGGCAATTGATATGACCGAATCCCTGTGCGGGGATGTGAGAGGAGAGCCTGAACCAGGAGTAGCCTTCGATCTGGACGAGAGTCTGGCCATAGCACTAGCTGCCGAGCTTTCTCCTGGCGGAGACGAGGGCTTGAAGACATCAGCATTTACGGTTTCAGTCGAAACAATTGGAATTGGCTCTCCGACGAAAGAGCCAGACCTGACAGGCCGCTGTTTCGTCTGCGTCTCTTTCTTGATGTCGACGCTTGTAGATGAAGCGTCCGGCTTTGCGTGCTTTGGATCCACACTGTCCAGGGCCGGTGAGGATGGATTAGTTTGCGGGACCTTGCTGCCCCTGCCTAGCTTGAGCCCAAATAGACTTGTAGATGGTGACGTCTGCACGGGCTCGATCACAGGCATGCTCTGACTCTTCTCCATCGGCGGCAGCTCAGAGTTTGGAGGCGTCCCGGTGTCCAAGGTCTCAACATCGTCGACTTCTCCTACCTGTGCTGCCATGGTCCCCGGATCCTGAGATGGTTCCACGGCATCATCCCCTTCAAAAATGCCGCCTCTCCATTTCTTATGTTCGGTTTTGAAGAACGGCGTGTCGTCCCAGAATGGCAAGACGAGAGTCTCTGCGACGACCTCCTTGATGCGAGCCTCGATCTGGCGGAGAATCACCGTGTATGTGATCTGTCTGGAGCTCACGATTGGTTCAATGGTCATTTCCATCTTGGGCATCTGCGAGAAGGAAAACCACACCCGGTTGCTGGGAGGTGGCTTGATCTTGAACAGCAAATGCCCTTCCATTTTGCGCAGCGCAACGGACAAGACCAAGTCGACCTCGCGAGCCTTGAGACGGGTACCCAGGTCAAGTCGAGCCACAGCAGCAACCTCGATTCTGAAATTACCGGTGTACTTGACATCTGCTTCCACACAGCATTCTCCCTCGACCGTCAGATCCCTGTGGCGGAGGTTTGTAAAGTATGGAGCAGAATCCCCAGTGTCGATTTTGCGAATATCGATACTGGACAAGAATGCAGGGCGCTTGACCCGACTGATCTTTTTGGTCAATTTTTCCCGGATGAGCGCTTCGATGTCGGCAGTCTTGTACAGCCCTAAAAAGACTCTCCCGATCATAGCGTTGAGCCACCTGCTCTGAAGGTGCTCCTCGGACGAATGGAGCTTCTGCACCAAAGAGATGACGTTCTTGACGTCAAAAGTCAGAGGCCGCGCCGCCCGCTCTCCGGAGGGGAATGCCTGTTCTTGATTTCGCAGCAATGCGAAGTAGAAGTCCTCCTTTGCAGAGCAGTTCTCGGAGAAAAGGTAGAATGGCTTGGATACTTGGCTGTCTGGAGTCATCTCGGACGGGCTGGAAGTCCGTCGCGACAGACAAATAGCGTTCCTTTTGATGAAAAGCTCCCCTTCCGGTGTCACGTCGCCCCCGGAATATATGCTGACGTCGTGGTGGGTGAGGGATATGACATGTCGGACCTCGAGTTGCTCGTCATCGTCGAATAACATGAGATGACCATGCCTGTCCGCAATGCAGGTCAGTACGAGACGAGGATGGGGCTCGGGGGAGGCGTGTACCTTAATACAACGTAGAAGACATTCCCGGCCTTCTTTGGCCGTAGACTGACGCTTTTGCCGTTGTCCAAGGGACTAGGACTCTGTTTCCTGTCAAATATACTCCGATACATAGTCTGGTAGACGCTTTGACTGGGTGCTGCGACTGTCGTGGAGCCGACCGGCGTTGATCGTTCGATGGGCTTGGCATTGATACCCATGGGCGTGTACTCTCGACATACGGCAAAGTAGCCGGCTGCAGTCTCTGTCTCGTGGGAACCGGCGGCTTTTGCCTTTGCCTGTTCCTTGGTTTCCTTCTGGGCAGCCTGCAGAGGTGCAAGGTCGTCGCCTGGCTGGATAAGATCGTCTGCTGCATTGTCCCCACCCGGTTCGGTATCTCGTCGGCGAGGTAATGTGAGGTGGGCATGCAGAAAGATAGTGAGGACGAGAAGAGGGACGAAAGTGACACCACCCAAGAGGTAGGTCAACAGGAAGGCCGTCCAGCCCCCCATTGTTGCGTTCTTGGGGCGAGGATGGAAGCCGGCGGAGCTGCAGTAGCTGGAAGGCAGTCTCGGAAGGTCGGTCGAGGTGTTACGCTCTCCCTCGCTTCAGTATGCAGCATGAAATCATGGGGTTGAATGATTCTGTGCGACAGGTGCGACGTGGTCGTTACATGGCCTCGACTATGGAGGGATCTGGGCCAGGACAAATGGCGAAGGGGAGGGTGAAAAGGATTACATCCAACGTGTCGGTTTCCTATGATCAGCCGCGTTTGGACGCATGTCTGGCAAGGTCCTCGCTGCTGGCACTGGCTAATTTGGGTGCTAGCTCCCGAGGCCCCAGTCCCGCAGTGACGCAGCCTCGGGCGGGGCCCGGGATCGTCAGATGAGCCTCAAGTCTTGAACATGCCACGCCGAGATTTCAGGGGCAGTTATGCTTGTGATATTGAACGGGATATTTACTGACAAATGGATGGTCCTTAAGAACACGGATGCGCGCTTATGGAAAGCATATCTAGCACGACCGCCCATCATCTGTTGGAGCCAGGACGGCCCGGTAACACAACCGCTTAAGGCAAGAAGTACATCTACGTTGCAGGGCCAAATTATGTAAGCCCAAATACTTTAGTACATCTCTCCCCGGACATCCGGAAACGGGACATAGGCATTGTCCATATACTTACTTGAGCATCACGTATGTTAACCGTTAT
The DNA here is from genome assembly GCA_002270565.1 of Stenocarpella maydis. Taxonomy (NCBI): domain Eukaryota; kingdom Fungi; phylum Ascomycota; class Sordariomycetes; order Diaporthales; family Diaporthaceae; genus Stenocarpella; species Stenocarpella maydis. Next base: position 200,468 of record NQMI01000028.1, on the reverse strand, counting down.
GAACGATGAAGATGCGCGGGGGTCTTGATCCGACCTAGGTATAATTGCGAATGATCAGATCATGGTGCAAACACGAGATGGCACAGCTCGCACTGGAGTTCCACATATTTAAATTTCTACGTGTCGTCATCACCTTGGTATGGACGTTTCTCCAGCGAGCGAAAACAAGTAGATTCCAAAGTGCTTCGTGATAAGATCTCGTCCCGGCGCCAGTCTCGAGGTATGATGCATTGTACAGTATCCAGAGAAGGGCCGGCTCTGACTGCCTGAGGATATTATGAGATCAAGGTCACTCTAGAGCTCGCCGATCGCAAAGTAACGGTAGCAAGGTTGTGCAACCACACCTTGGATTGCATATGGGTGGTGGCCGAACGAGCTAGGCTTGGGTGCGATGAATGGAGGCTTGTCAGGTGTGACGAGGTGTGGCTGGGAGGGTAGAAGGCCAGGAGACCGTAGATTAGCAGACTGCCTACCGCATAATAACACGCAATACCTAGATACTATGGGAGGGTGGAAGATGAAGAGGGCACGAGGGGGGAGGGTAATAGGTACAATAGAGCAATCGTGCTGTTTATAATTCAGCACCCGACCTTGGGTAAGTCATCCTGGGTATCTAGGTACTAGGACTGTCTAATGAAAGAGTACATGTCTTGGCACCTCTGTCGAGTGCAGGATCTGAGAGCTAACCCGACCGTCGAGGCTTTGCGTAGATACCGGGTGAAAATAGTCCCAGTTCGGTCATTCACGTGGTTGCAAACTCATATGTATGAACAGAGCCCTGTTAGATTATCTGGGCATGTCCGAGGTCCCCATGGTCTATTATCAGCAGCAACTGAGAAACCGGGCACCTTAAGACCTCAAACGCTCTATTCCCTCCAGTTCAGTCCATGGGTGGTACATCACAGCGCTCGGTAGGCTTGTGTCGCAGATTTGTTGATTGTCGCTTTGCAAAGCGGCTGGGAATCGTAACTCCTCTCAGAAGCCTACACCACCAATCTGGACCAACACGCCAAGTGCGGCCCGGTCATCTTGCCCTTGGCGAACATCCCCACGGGTGATCCTGTGTCACCAGAAAACATGGCCGGGGCCCTTTGATGTGTCGTTGGTTCATCTTTTTAATTTCCCTAAAAGCATTGCCACTTTCCATACCGGACCATGCTAGAAATCTTTCCGTGCCGTATGTGAACCCCGTGCAAAGACAAAGCAAGCAATCGTAAACCACCGGAACCCCTCCCTGATTTCCCCAACCTTAGATGGTGGTCTCGTAGGCGACAGGTGCCAGGGTCTCGGGTAGGCTCTCCTTGAAAGAGATCGTGCGGGCATCACGAGGGCCGACGGGCTGCCTCTTGACCTGGACGGTGGTGCCCTCGGCCTTTGCCTTTGCCTTCAGGGCGGCGTTCTCCTTCACTCGGCGCAGGAAGTCCTCACGGGATCGCGACAGGCGGACGTGCTCGATGCGGAGGTTGACACGCTTCTCGATGTATCGGTGCTTGACCCGCTTGTAGATGATGACGCCGACAGCCGACTTGGTCACGTTGTAGACGACACCGGTCTTGCCGTGGTAGACCTTGTGGGGCATACTGTGATCGCAAATGTCAGGATTTCGTGATCCTGTCGGCGAGCGTCGCAGCGGCTTGTTGTGGAAACTTACCCCTTCTGGACGGCACCATTGGCCTTGACATCCACAATGTCACCGACCCTGGAACGGATATTAGATGCTTCCCTTCCCAGTTTCTCTTTCAACTTCAATCCCGGCTTACTTGTACTGGCGCAGGTAGGTAGACAGAGGGATCATGCCCTTCTTGCGGAAATCACGCGAGAAGGCATACTGTTTCGCAAACAGTTAGCATTTCGACGTCCCAGACCGATGTCCCTTATCACCCGACCCTATTCAATCCGGTGTAGTACGTACGCGAGTGCCTGCACGAAGACCAGCGGCGTGACCCATCTTGACTGATTTTCAGGGTGATTATTTGAGGAGGTTGTCGTGGTCGTCGGTTCTTGCTGGAGTCGCTTCGCTGGAGTCGCTAACAACTGCCGCGGAGGTGGTGAATGGACGACTTTTTTCCCAGCCCAGTATGTGCGAGGGAGCACGGACCATGCCATCTTCCGTTTTAGAAGGCGGTAGCTAACGGCAGAGCTTACAGCCCACGTCAGCGGCAGCTGGTGACAGCTGGCAGGCCTGGCGTGGTTGGGGAAATTTCATGTCCCCCACGAAACTGTCAAAACTTCAACCTGCCCACTCCCATCGCCGAACTTCCACCACCGTCAACCTCACGACGAGACAGCAAACCAGCAAACATGCCGCCGCGTTCCTACTCCAAGACGGCCAAGGTGCCCAGAAGGTACACTCCACCCAAATAACAGGTTATTCCGCTCTTTTGACACCCGCTAACTCGCAACTCAACAGGCCCTTCGAAGCCGCTCGTCTGTCAGTATAGCCCGGCCACTGAGCAGGAGCTTGTCTCTGCTCATGTCGAAGGTGCACACGAACTGACCAATATGACACAGCGACTCCGAGTTGAAGCTCGTCGGCGAGTATGGTCTGAAGAACAAGCGTGAGGTCTGGCGTGTCCAGCTCACCCTTTCCAAGATCCGTCGTGCTGCCCGGTACGCACTCGTCACCCTTTTTGATGCACAAACACTTGCCCCAATTCACCGAACCTTTGAGGGACTAACAGCTCCCACAGTCAGCTGCTCACCCTCGACGAGAAGGACCCCAAGCGTCTCTTCGAAGGCAACGCCTTGATTCGCCGTCTCGTGCGTGTCGGTGTGCTCGACGAGTCCCGCATGAAGCTCGATTACGTGCTCGCCCTCAAGGTCGAGGATTTCCTTGAGCGTCGCCTCCAGACCTGTGTCTACAAGCTCGGCCTCGCCAAGTCCATCCATCACGCCCGTGTCCTGATCCGCCAGCGCCACATCCGCGTCGGCAAGCAGATCGTCAACGTGCCCTCTTTCATGGTCCGCCTCGACTCCCAGAAGCACATCGACTTCTCCCTGACCTCGCCATTTGGTGGTGGCCGCCCCGGCCGCGTCCGCAGAAAGAAGGCCAAGGCCGCCGAGGGTGGCAGCGGCGATGCCGAGGAGGAGGAGGAGGAGTAGATTATACCCACGCTCTCCTACCATGTTCTCTCCTACGGAATGAAAATAAAAATGCATTTGGGCTCGGGCAGCTAGGTTTGCTGGTCACCGGAACGGAAACGGAGTTTTGCGTCATCGATCACGGCGTGTGATGCGACGCCATTAGGTCAATGGAATACATGAATGACAAGACACGTTTCTTCCCAGGCATTTGTGTGGCCGTGCATTCGTTGCTTGTGAATGCATCTGTATGAGATCCACCTGGGCTACTTCACATTATACATCACCTTCACGATATGACGATTTGCTTGAACAGAACTACCCATCATCTGTAGGCACCGCTCCAACCGATATCTACACATGCCCCATTTCACATGCACGTTTGAGGGGCCCCTGTCTCCATCAAGGAGAAGGCCAGCGTAAATATGTAGACTACGAAATACTCTAATCATGAGGTAGCTTGTTAGCGTCGCTGCCCCTGAGGTAATAATTGAAGGTTGTCGTATGGTATTAACGCGTTGAAATTTTGTAGATGCTGTTGCCAAGACTTGCTAATGTACGAGTTCATCCATGCCCAGAAACTTGGCCATAGGGTCATCAGCAGCTGTCCGCTTCCGCCGGTACTCCTCAAGCTCTTCCTCCGTGATGCCACTCGCCATTTCTTCCCTTGTCCGTTTAAGGTTCTGCTTGTTGTCCCCAGCCTCATCCGTCGCGACGGCCTTCGCCGCGGCAGCCTCTCCCGCGGCATCCCCGGCTGCTTCTTCGAGCAGATTTGCGCCGCTCCTCTGCTTCTCCGACGCCTCCCAGGCCCTTTTCCCGTCCTCGCCCGTGCAGTAGCTGTTCTTAATAGTAGCGTGGCAGCATTCATAGCCCCACTGGAACTTCGACCACCAGCTGCCCCATACCGATGTGTGGTTGTTGATGTAGACATCCTCTGCGTACTTGGACTTCGCTGACGACTTGGTTCCCTTGACGAGGCCGTGTTCATCGTATTCGACAAAGTGTTCGTTCTCCGTGACGGCCATGTCCCTGAGGGCAGCTGGCATAGACTGGGTGCTGTCGCCGTACAGCTCGCGCAGCTCCTTCTCCTTCTGCAGCTTCTTCCTCTCGGCCTCTTCCCTCTCTTTCTTCCGGTAGAACTCCCCCGCCGTCGGGTTCGCCTGGATATGCTGGCTCGTGTCTCCCTTCTTCTCCTGGGCCTCCCATGCGTACCTCGTCGCGCGCTCGAACTCGGCCGCATCGCCTGACGCGCGCACGAAACCCTCCTCAGCGAACAGCTCCGCAGCCTTGTCTGCTGTCGCACCGGCGTCGACGAGCGTCCTAGTCTTTGGGTCGTATTTTGCCGACTCCAGGTCAAGGTTTAGGAGGTACTTGGCCGTGTCCTCCCGTATGCGCAGCTGCCTCGTCGAGGTGGGCTGGTGCTTGCTCATGTCCACGTCCTCGGCGTACTTGTCATCGACATCGCCCCCGCCGGCGCCCCCCCCGTCCTCGCCGGCCTGCTTCTCCCGTACCTGCCGCCTGAGCTCCGCCATCTGGTCGTACTCCTCCACGATGTGCTTGTAGTCCTTGGCCTCGTAGCCGTTCCACCGGTCGCGCTTGGCATCCCAGGTGAGCTGCACTTCCTGCACCACGTCGTCGGCCTGGATGTTCTTGCCGGTGTACTTTGCGCCCTTTTTTCGGGGCCTCTCGAGACAGTCCTTGGCCTTGTGGCCCATTGCGCCGCAGTTCTCGCAGGCGCCCTTGCGGAACTTGGTCGCGGCCTTGCCTTTCTTGCCTCGATCGTACCATGTCGAGTCTTGCCGCTTCTTTTGAACACGCTGATGCTCAAGGTAGTCTGCCTCCTCCCCTTCTCCGGTGTAGAATGGTCGCTTGGAGATGAAGTTTGGGATGTAGGAGTTCTCCTCCTTGTTGGGCGCAGACCCATCCGGGCGGGAGGGCGGCGGCGGCGGCGGAGGCATGGCGGGCAAGTGATACGGAGCGCTGGAGTTGACGATTTGCGGAGGTGGCGAGATGGCGAGATATTTGTACCCGTGTGGTATCTGTAGAGCGTCCGAGGAAAGAAAGTGATGCAAGCCGACTTGGACCGTCGAGCATCGAACTGGCCGGCCGTCGCTAACAGATGCCCCTCTGCCTGCCGGGGCTCTTGGGGTGGCGGCCCAGGGTTAGGGTTGCTGTTGCATTGGGCCTGCCCCAGGTCCTTGGTCTACCAGCTGGATTATTACGTAGGTTTTTGGACTGCCAGATATCTGGTCACAAAGGGAATAAATTTTCATTCTCTGGGTTTTTTTGACATTACCGCAGGTGGCCCTTGTCATGCAGTATTCAATGTTCACCCACTAGAAGTGTACCTCTAGAAATACTGTCCTACATACAGGTAAGGTAGGTGGACATTGGTCAGCAAATTTGCACGTGCAGTTGGCGTTGGTTTGGCGTCGGAAGGCTCCACGAGTTAATCGATTATTCTGATTTGCAAGCGAGAGTGCCAAAAACGCGCTAGTAATGCGCATATGTTGATATACACCCGTTCCCCATATAAATCGGCATCCCTTTGGCATTAACGTATATAATGTTGTTATTGTTGTTGCACGTTTGCAACTATTATCACTTGGAATTGTGGTGTTTCTCGTAGTGTATATGGCGGTTACTCCTGAACGTTAATTATCACCCTGTGACTTACCGTTGGGGTTAATTAAGGTTGCTAATGCCCTGCTAGAGCTGTATGTAGGTTGGTCCGGTGCCCTTTTCGCATAATATATTGCTATAGCTGATGATATTCTAAATAGGGTCTTTGAGTATTGCCTCTAAGCTGAGGTTGATTTTGCATATTGATTTGCAGCCCTTGACTATAAGTCCTTGCTGATTATACTCCTGGCTGAAATAATGAATTGCCTTTAATAATAGTTTAGTTAAGACTATTAGAATGGCCTTGTTAAAGAGGAGGAATACTGAATCTATATTGTTAGGTAGCTCTACTGTAAAGAAGACCTGGACCGTTAAGTTGGCTGCGCCAGCTCTAGTGAAGTAGTTAGCCTTGGTAAAGAGGAAGGCTCTGGTGAAGAGGAAGGCCCTGGTGAAGCTACTATTGCCGCTAGAAGGCCTGGGATTGTAAGTAGAGGTTGTTATTGATTAGGCTGGCCTATGAGCTTTAGGAAGCAGGTATATGCTTGCTTAGGGATCTCTTGGTATAGCTAGATGGCTGGTATAAGGAATGTTACTTTGATGAGGACCTGGGTAGCTTTCTTTATTAGTATGTAAAGGATTTTGTTTAAGAGTATATGCTTTTAGCAGAGGACTTACTAGCGGGCCCTGGGGTAAGTGAGGCCCCTAGGGATATTACTACTAATGGGGAAGCTTAATTCTAGCTTATTTATGGTTTTTAAGGGTATGCAAGGGTGTTTCTTAAGGGCGTAATGGCTTGTTGGTGAGAAGTGCATTAAGGGGTTGATTGGTGGTTATTATATAAGTTTATAAAGTTTGTAAAACGTGCAAAACGTTGATACTAGTGGTGTGGCCCTTGAAGTATGCCTATAGGTGCCCCCTAACTTGAAATATGGATTCCCTTAATGGAACTTTAGCCTATTATAGCTGGAGTAGTATTAGAAGAAAGAGGAAGCTTTAATTTATTTAGTATAGTAATTAGATTATATATATGTTTTTTTCTTATAAAGTTATAGCTAAGTAATGGTATGGTATTATAACTAGTGACTATAAGAATCCTGAGACTAGTACCTAGTATATCCTCATTTTAAATATTATAACTATAAACCAACATTCTTTAATAAAGAGTATATTAATTAAAAAAGTAAGACTATTATTATAAAGCCTAGAAGCAGGCTCTTTAGGAGTAAAAATTATATTATTAAATAAAAATTATATTATATCTATGATTTTTTTTTATGATGTTATAATGTTATTAAGTTAGACGAATAGATAGCAAATATATATGCTCTTATAACTATTACCCACACCTTCATTAAAAGCAACTAGAAGGCCAAATAGTTCAGCTAGTAAAAAAAATAGGTAAAAAGAATGGTATGTATTGTATCTGAACCCTCGCCTTTATTAAGTAAGAACTATATAAGGTATTGCTTCTTTAATAGTAATGAGAATTCTTTAGTTAAGTTAAGTTAATAGTTAATATTAATACCATAAAGGCATACATGCTAAGTAGTGGGTTATATAGTTTATTAAGTATTGCTGGAAGCAGGGGTATATATAGTAATAAGTACTAAATATTGGAATATGCTAATTTCTATATAAGAGGTATATAATATATAAGGTAATAAGTAGCTTTATAATTATAACTTCTAACTAATCTAACTTTAGGGTAACTACCTTCTATTATACTTATAGGCCTAATGATAGTATTATTTGATTCGTTTAAAGAAAGGCTCTTTTGCTATATACTACTTGTAGATATACTTATAGTCCTAGGCGTTAAGGCTGTATTGTTAGTTAGAGGTTATAATGCTTATTATATCTGGGCATATAGGCATAACTTTAAGACACTTAATTACTTCCATACTACACACTATATACATTAAAATCATCTTATAATAGGTAAAAATATATAAATATATATAATAAAGTTATATATCTAGCCAGCTGTTTAATTAATAGACCCTCACCCTGGCTCTAGAATCATTGCTTTTCTAAAGTGACCTATAATAGTTTCCTTAAATAAAATAAATACTATATATATATTAATAAGGAATTTTCTTTAGTTATCATCTGTATGCTATTGGTCTTCTTTATACTAATAGTAATAATAAATATACTTCTTTAGATTACTAAAGAATCCTTAATAGGGTTGGGATCTGGGGAATATAGAGGGAGGTATATAAGCTGAACCCCTGCCTCATTATATACCTGCTAGATGTAATAATCAAAGGGTTCCCGAGTACGCTAAACCTAGAAGATCAAGGGTTTATATTCAGAATATATTATTAGGCGGTTGTTGAGCAATATTATTAACTAACAATAATCACTAGCTATAAGGCTATCCAATGCTGGGATTAAATACTTAGATTAACGACTAAAGAGTCTATTCTATAAAAACTATCTACTATAGTGATAACCATATCCATATGTATATTCCGACTCTTCAGAGGCTCATGGGCTCGCACGCCGAGCCATCAAGCCATTACACAAGGCTTAATACTTCATCCTTCAAGCGGGCTCATATAGCTCGCAATCAAGCATTACAAGCCGGACCCTAACCCTGATAAGGTGGCATCACTAATTAGATCAGGCGGGGCGCTCCTTTTAGGGGTTACTTCCCGACCTATAGGGTTGTCTTCTGCAGTAGTCAGCCGCCAATATATATTAGTTCATAACACTATCTCCCTCCTTGCTTCTTTTGTCCTCAAAAGTATTCCGTAAGTTATTTTTATTTATTAGTGCCCCCATTTATACCTTTTTAATCCATTATATCATCCAGAGTTAAGGATTCCCAGGTTTCTAAATCATCTTATTATTTCAGGAAGATCAAGCAATATAATTCCTTATTATTTATCATTCTATAGAACGCTATTATCATGCAGCCTTATTCTTTTTATAAGGTATAGGGCATTAAGAGTTACAAAGTCTTAGAGAAGGCTTCTAGTTATTATACCGAGTGTATTCAGCAGTAGCAGTTAAAGTACAATATCCTGGAACTAAATAACTCCAAAGACCTTTTATATATCTCAGCTTAGCACTAAAAACTAGAGGATGAGATTAAAGAGTTGGAGGAGAAGCTCCTTTATTTATACAAGCAGAAGCATATATAGCATAAGCAGATATCTCAGGCTATCTGTTAGGGTTTATTAAATTTAAATGAGTTAGATTGTATGGAAAAGGAGGAAGCTGATGCTAAATAAAGGCGGATCACCAAACAGTCCGCTAAGGTGGTTTACCGAAGTTCCACCAAGAAGGCTAGTAAGATAATGGTACAGGAGGCATAGCTACATTCTAAGGGTGAAGTAGGAGTTTTTAATTGGAGTTCCTTAATAGATGATGGTACTAGTTAGTCTGAATTTATAGGTACTAGTAATAAGGGTAGTGAAGGAAATGCGCCTATAGGTGGCTCATCTTAGTACCTGATTTTTATCACTAGGAATGGAACTTATTTAATCATTATCTAACTGGTCCTAGCTCCTAGCCATCCTTAGTCTACTAGTTATGCTATATCATTCTGGTCTTATTTTTCTATAATTAGTATTTGCTAGGGTGCGGGGTGCGGATACTAGTATTCGTTTAGATGGGGTTTTAGGTGTAACCAGTATTCGGGTTATTAGTTAGATAGTACAACTGGTATTAGTGTGTTTTTCCAAGGGGTTAACTGGTTGTTAGCTTCTAGTCATTCCTTTTATAACTAGTCTCTTATTAGTTGTTTTCCTTGCTTCAGCCATAAGGTCTGGGGTTTATTATATAGTTTCATTATAACATTAGTTCATCATTACTCATTATATATAGGGTTTTTAGGCTGCATTCCTGGTTTCTAGGACTATTCTGTAGTAGTTCATATATAGTACTTTTTGAGTTCATTATAATAATAGGTTAAGTTTTAGGCTGGTTCCCATGTGTTTTCGCTAGAGTTATAGCCTTTTTACTTAATAAGATACTCCATTATCCCTTAGTGCTATCTTGAGTCCATAATATTTTCTACTTTATATTCCTTATTATATTTATTAAGGGTTTCAATCTATATTTTAAGTTTCATATTTTTATATGCTAGTTTTAAGAGTAAGATATAAAAAACTAGGTATTATTTCATTCCTTTAAGTAGTAAGAGTTTATAGTTAGTATTTAAAAGTTTTCTTAAAATTTCAAAGGGGCTGATTTTCTTATAGTTAAGCTTGTTGCTAGGTTACTTAGTTTTAATATTTCAGTAAAGAAGATAGACCCTATCTCCCTCCTTAAGAATTAGTCCCTTAATTCTTTTCTAGTTTATATATTTTGCTATTCATTCTTATATAAAAGAGAATTCTACTTAGATATCCCTCTAGATTCATCTAATTTATATTGCTTTTTGTTCTACTAATTCCGCTAGGGTGTTATCTAGCAGTAATTCATAATATGCCTGTAGTTTATATCCATAGAGTGTAAAGAAAGGTAACTGTTTAGTTATACTAGTAGTTATACTATTATATACAAACTGTATTAATGATAGCAGCTTAACCCAATTATCGTGTAATTAATTAATATAGTACTAGAGGTATTATTCTATAATCTAGTTAATTCATTCCATTTATCTATTTAATTATAAATATACTGCTATTAAGAATTTATATTTTACTCTAAGTTACTTTATTAATAATTTCTAGAAGTTTAATATAAAGAGTTTATCTCTATTTAGGATAATCTTATATAGCATGCTATAGTTGCTTATAATAATTTGCAAAAACGTATATGCGAGTTCTTCTGCAGTACTAGCTTTCTTATATAGTATGAAGTATACATACTTGCTCAGTCTACAAACCACTACTAGAATGCTATCATATAGTACTCTAGTTAAGGGTTCTCATACGAGAGGTAGTTTAATAATGAAGTCCAGGCTAATAAATGACCATATAGCTATAAGTACTAGTAGGGGCTTTAATAATCCATATGGTTTATATCTAGAGGCCTTGTTGTTATCACATGAGTTATATTTGCTAATAATATCTTGAACCTTTTTCTTAAGGTTAGGGATCTAATAATTTTACTAAATCCTTTTAATTATTGCTATAATACCTTAGTAGCCATATGCCAGTGCTTTATATAGTTCTATAATCAACTTATCTTATTCCTTTAGATCAGTAGGAGTTTTTCTAGCTTGAAAGTTAACTCTAACCATAGCATCCACTTTATAGTTAAAAATAAGGCTTCTATCTTCTTAAGTTTTTAACACTATTCATTCTATAAGTAAATCCTTATCTTAATAGTTAGGTCTTCAACTAAGCATATCTGCTCTTACATTTTTAACTCCATCCATATGGATAACCTTAATATTAAATTATAATAAAAACTCTATATATCTAACTTATCATTTATTAAGAGTCTTAGTTATTATAAAGGTTATAAGATTCTTATAATTCATATAGAGTTTGATCTGCCTTTTAGCTCCTATAAGGTAGTGCTGCTATTCCTAGAATATATATATTATTGCTCTAAATTCTTTATCTAATATAGTATAGCGGGTATCTAGTCTATTGAACTTCCTGCTAAAGTTTATAATAATGTATATCCTTTCTTAGTTATCTTTCTGGGTAAGCTCTCTACCTATAGCATTATCTAAGTCATCTATATAGACTTTAAATACTTTTTCTAAGTATACTTCTTTAAGTATAGGGTCTTTTATAACTTTATCTTTAAGTATCTGAAAAGCTTATTATTTAGTATCTATCCATCTAAAGGTATAATCCTTCTCAATAAGGTCTATTAGTAATTTCATAATGTTGCTATACTATATAATAAATTATTAATAGAAGTTAGTATATCTAAGGAATGCTCTAATATTCTTAATATTTATAAGAGTTAGCCATTCTTTAATTGCTTTAACTTTTCCTTCTTGCATCTCAATCTTTCCTAGTTTAATTATATATCTAAGGTATTTAACTTTTTATATATACTAGTTGCATTTTTCCGGTTTTACTAAAACATTGGCATCCTGAAGTTTTTAAAGAACCTTTCCAATATGCTTTTTATAATCATTAAGTTTTTCTAAGAAGATAAGAATGTTATCCAAATAAATAATAATAAGGATATTAAGGTATTTACTTAGAACTTAGTTAATTATTTCCTAGAATAATATAAGTGTATTAGTTAATCCAAAAGGTATAACCATCATCTTATGGTATCCATAATATATCCTAAATGCTATTTTCCATTCTTCTCCTTCTTTTATTCAGATAAGATTATATCTATATTTTAAGTTAAGTGCTATAAACCATTTTGCTCCTCCAAGTTAATTTTATAGTTCTTTAATGAGTAGGAGAGGGTATTTGTTCTTAATTGTAATGTTATTTAGTTAATAGTAGTTAATATAGAGTTATAGTTTGCCATTATTCTTTAGTATAAAGAGGATTAGGTATCCTGCTAGTGATTGCAATAGTCTTATAAATCCTTTCTTAAGGTTCTCATTAAGGTATTCCCTAAGTGCTTTAAGTTGTTCTTTATTAAGTCTAAAGATAAGTTTAAATTAAGGTATTATTCTAGGTTTCAATAGTATTTTATAGTCCCATTATATATATTATAGTAATATGGTGTTAAGTTGTTCCTGGAATACTTTCTTGAATTTATAATAGTCTTTTAGTATTCATGCTAGTCTATCAATCTTATCTTCTTCCTTTCATTCCTCTAGGTAAAGAACGTATTATTATATTTCCAGTATTATATGCTAACTAGTTGTACTAGAGTGGTGATCTCCTAATTAGCTTTAGTCCTTCCGTAAGGCGCTCGAGTAGCTCAATCCTTCTCTATCTTCCTAAAGCCGGGCCTTTTGCCTGCTCCCAGAGGTATCCGTAGGTCCATTTGAATACATTACTTATTTGCTATCCTTATTGATATAACTCCTTCCCTCGCCGTTAATTGCAACTATCCTCTGGGGAATAGCATTATCTTAAAAGATCTAGCTAGTAGTCTAATTAATTTAGGGATTATTCTTTCTCAACTAAGGTATTCCCAAGATTAACGAATGATTTGCCATTTTAATAATATCAAATAATAATAATTCCATATGATTATAAATCCGAACTAGAAGGAGATTAGTCTCCATATTGATAATTCCATTATTATAAGATACTTTAGTTCCATCCACTATATTAAGTCTATAGGGTTCCCTCTTCTTGTGCTATAGTAGGTAGTACTCATTTACTACCCTTGGGGATACAAAATTCCCTTATGCTCCACTATTAATGAGTGCTAAGCACATGTAGACTTCTAGCTCAACCTAAACCATCAGGTGGCTATAGTCGCTTGCTATTGCATACAAGTACCTTATAATATAGTTAGTTGCTATTCAAGGTTTTATAAATAGCCCTTCTAGTTTTTTAACTACTCATCCACTACTAGGACCTTCTTAATACTTTCAAGGTTTCACTTAGTGATATCTTATGATTCTTATAGGTTATTAATTAGCTATTATAAGCTATAGTCACATTTCTTTATCATTAGGGATTTGAGCAGCAGCCCCTACTACCTTAGTAGATGCCAATCTTAAGCCTTATTAAGCATGTACACCTTGTAAATTAGCTCTTTACAATCTACCTATCCGCTAGGGTTTAATAGGCATTCTAAGGGTATCCGGGAGTCTAGCCTTATTAAGGTACGTCCTATCCCTTTATGTTTCTAATATAGGTGCTAGCTCTTAAAGTTATTATACTCATATATATGCTTAATATCTTTATCTAGGTATTACTAGGGAAACCAATTATACCTAGTTTTCTCCCTTATATATTCCTTACATTCATTATAAATATATAATACCCAGGAGATATTCTTATACTTGTTATGCATTAGATATATACATCCTGCATCTCCTAATCTTCTATATTCCTAAGTAGGCTATTTTATGATTTCTTTAAAAGGTCTTCCTATAATTATAACCGCTATAATATTAGTCCTTAGGGCTAGAAGGGGCGCTTATCCTAGGTAGTCTTATAGTTCCTTCTACTGTATTTATAGTGCAAGTATAGCCTGTGGGATAGGTTTTCCTTCCATCCTGGGGTCAATCTACAGGAGCTCCTCTCTATTTCCTACTGCTAGGGTTCTTCCTTGCTTTCCTAAAGCATTCTTAGGAAACCACCTAATAGCTTCCTTATTACTATAATAAGTAGTATAGCTATTATTCAAGCAAGCTATTTAACTAAGTGATATATATATCATCCTGGGCTTCTAGGGATTCTTTATTGGTAAGATAGGCTGCCACCAAGCTTTATCCTTCTAATGTTTCTTATACTAGGACTTAGTATATTATAAGAAGTATAGACTATTATAAAGGTCTTCTTCATTAGGATTATAAAAGTTGCATCCTTCTTCCGGGTCCTAACCTAGATATACCTAATATTAGTTATATATATTTATTCTATAGATATAGTACTTACTTATAAGTTCCCATTATAGTTTGGACCTAGGTAGTCCTTATATGCTGCAAGCGGCTATATTAGCCTAATGGGTAGCTTTATTAGCTTATTAGGTTTCTTTAGGTACTAACTTCTAGTCCCTATTTTTCTTTAGAGCCTTGCATTCTAAAGTAAAATATCCCATCTTATTACAGTTATAGTACTTAACGCTTTTCTTATCCCTATATTGGGCAGCATCCAGCTCCATAGGTCCTGAATGCTATCCCTACTAGGTGCTTGGTTTCTAATACTTCCTTTCCGTGTTTAGTTTATGCTTATAGAACGGGAGTTATTTCGAAGTTCATTCTTTCTTTTCTAAGCATTATTTATAGAGTCTATTATCAATCTAGATAGCCATTTCTATATACTATAAAAAATCATTAGGTTGGTTTATAATCTTATTAAGTTTATCCTTTAGTTTATCTTTTAATCTATAGTAGAATATGAATTTCCTTATATTATCAGAGTATAGTTAATTTTAGTATAGATTTGCTGGAATTCCGCAGTATAACTAATTACTAAGCCGCGCTATTTGCAATTCACTATGTCTCTTTCTGCTTATTATTCCTCATTTGGGTCCTAAAATAGGGACCTAAGGGCGTTTTTATAGCCTTTATAGCTGCTAAAAATCTGCTACATTTTAAGCTTGCAGGCTTTAAATGATTCTGCATTAACAAAATCAGTTAAGTAGGGTTTAAACCAAGCTAAGGCTCATTCTTTAAGAAAAGAGGATGCATATATAACCCCTTTCCCATTAAGCTACATATCTAACCCATAGAAGCAATAGTAGGCCCTAACCTGCATTAGGTATACCTAAAGTTATCCAGCAGCTCCATCATAAGGGGCTGGAGTATTAAGCTTAATATATTCTTTCATTTGGATTGTGGTGTTAATGATATTAGCTCCTACTTAGAGGATAGTAATTCCTTATTAAAGTTGTTTAACTTCTGCATTATATCAAGCTTATCCTTTCATAAGGAGGTACAGCTACCCAACCTCATTAGCTAGTTCCTAGATATAGGGGTCTATAGTTTCATTATTAGCGAGTTTATCCAGCTTATAGAGAAGGTTGCAGGTAGGAGTAGTCATTCTGGAGTTAGACATTATAAAGGATTCCGCATATAATATTGCTTAAAGTCCGTATAGCAATATATAAATAAGAGTTATTAAAATGTAATAATCAGAGGGTTTCCAAATATATTAGACCTAAAAGATTAAAGGTTTATATTTAGAATACATTATTAGGCGGTTGATAAGCAATATTATTAATTGATAATGATTACTAGCTATAAGGCTATCCAATATTAGAATTAAATACTTAAATTAACAACTGAAGAGTCTGTTCTATAAAACCTATCTACTATAGTGATGACTATGTCCGTATATATATTCCGACTCTTCAATGGCTTGATGAGATTAATGATGATGCTATCGACTGGGTGTTACTCGATGGAGTCGATATAGATCCTATTAATCCTGGTGGGTCCTTAACCCTAACCCTAATAAGGTGGCGTTACTAATTGGATTAGGCGGGATGACCTTTTCGGGAGCCGTTTCCCGACCTGCGGGGTTGTCTTCTGCGGTAGTCAGCCGTTGATGTTTGGTGGTTCATAACACTGCTTTCTTACATAGAAAATAGCAATATACACTCTGCTAACACCCTTAAACTAGGCCTCAAATGAATGAAAATTTCAAGGTTTGATTACAAGTATAGAAATAAGTCACGGTTTTCTTTTCAGAATTTTCGGAACTTTTTCAGCTTAATTATTTAAAAGAATTAATTTTGGACCCCTATAATTTCGTATTTCCAATATGACTTATATAAGGAAATTCTAAAAGTGGAGTAAAAACCATAACTAAATTATATAAAATTTAAGGTATCCTGAAATTTCTATTCATTTTGGGCTTAATTTAATGGTTTTTAGCAGGGTTAGCAACGACGTTTTTTATATATAAAATTAGGGTGGCTACTATTACACGATGGAACCCTAGGTATTGGCGCGATCCGGCTCCCTCCGGACCCACTTGAGATTCCACACACAAGAGCGCGGATTCCAGACTTATTAGGATTTTCCTTCTACCTTTTCTTTCCTTATTAAACCTAGCTTAGCTATAGCTAATATATAGCGTTATCTTATATATACCTATTACATTAGGTTCAATCTCCTATAGTTCCATTATAATTTTGTAGCGAATTGGAACTCGAGATAAAATGTTGGGAAATATACCTTAATAAAGTGCTAGAGATAGCAGTAAGGTAGGGCCTTTAAAAGCCGCCCGCGTCCTAGCGGAAAACGAGTTCATACGCACGATAACCAACCACCTAGAGTTTGGCTAAGCTATCTTTATGGCGCTACAAAATTAGGGCGTCCTAGAGGGTGTTATAATGCAGGCGGCCCAGAATGCCACTTAGGTGGCTATAGGGATAATGCAGGAAACCATATAGGAGATGCGGAATGCCGCCCGCGAGTTAGTGCCCTCACCCGCACTCCAACCAGCACTATAGCCGGCACCCTAATACCAGCTATACTCTCAACCCGATGCTACCCTAGTGACTAACACCCCTACCACCTTAAAGACCGGCCCTATTCGCATGGAAGGCAACCCCAGGCCCTACAGCCCTAGCAGGCTCCAATCTATCCCCAACATTATATTCAGCTAGGGCCCTATCGGACCCTAGCGTAAGGCTCTAGTTTAGCAGGCCTGGAATGGAAAGCTAAATAAATATGCTGATTTTTAAGCCTCTTTAGTCTGCAAACTGCAGGTAGATAGGCTTACAGGCTATATTAGTAATAGCTAGGAGGCCTAATATAGGATATATTAGTGCTTAAGCACTAAACCTAAGTTTAAGATATATATTTTTTAGGAAAATGGTGGAATTAATAAGGATTTTAATCATAAGAAGTTAATCACTTATATAGATTATACTTTTTCTTTAGTTATTTGTAAGGGAAAGGGACAGGATAACCTTATAAGGCTTTAAGCAAAAAGATAGCTAGCCTTTTAGGGAGTTTATTGCAGACTTTAAGAGTGCTCTTATGAGAGTAGGAGGGTATGCTTAGGATAATAAGTCCTAAGTAGCATAGCTATACTAGGGTATATTTAAAGCCCTAAAGAATAAGCTAATTATCATTATACTACCAATGGAGTTTGAGGAGTATATAGTAGCTATCTAATAGATTGCCTAAAGGTTTAAGCAGATTGGGGAATTTAAGGCTCTATATTAGAGACTCTATTACAGTAAATAGGTATCTTATGCAGCATTAGGCACAGCCCCTATATCAGCCCAGTTGGGTTCCACCTTAAGCAACTAAGAGCAGTTAGGCTACCCAGGGGTAAATATACATAGTGATATTGCTATGTATATGAACTGCTTCTTTAAGGGGGCCTCTTAAACGGGGAGGGATGGAAATTGCCTTATAAAGGAAGGAAAGTAATAGTATGCTAAATGGGTCTCTAAAGAGGAGAGAAAGAGCTATTTTTAGAATGAGCTATATAGGCATTATAGTATATTAGGGTACTTCATATATTAATGCCTATATATACCACTTTAGAACCCAGCTTAAACTAGAGGGGATTTAAAAATAAGGATTAGTATTACCTGGGTAACCTGGCCCTAGCTGTTTGAAGAATAAGTTAGGGAGTTTAAGCTATTTAAATTAGAAAAAGAGTAGCTCTAGGGTAAAGTTAGATCCTAAAGCACTAGGAAGCTACTTAGTTACTTTTAATCTTAGAAGTTATAGAAATAGAATCTACTAATATTTATATAATTATTAATAAGGTAAATTAGGATATTACTCTAGTTGATAAAGAGTATAAGTACTTTATTATAATTAATAAGGAAACTGCTCAATGGATAAGTATTCCTACTCTTCTTATAGAGCTAAGGAAGATAGAGGGGGTAGTAAAAGATGTAGTATAGGCTATAGCTATAGGAATTATAAAGTTTGGGCTGGAAGTTATAGGCTACTATAAGAATATTATTGCCTATATAATCCCCAGCCATTATTTCCTAGTAATACTAGGTAAGCTATAGCTTATTACTAATTGAGTATATTTTATACTATATAAGGTGAGACCTGAGTATGGAAGGGTGGAAACTTGGGTTCCTTATATAAACTAATAAATGCTTTTGGGTAGGATTAAGGAACTTAAGAAAGTAAGGTTAGTATTAGCATCTATCCTTTTCTTATATATAAGGAGAGTTAAGTAAACTTATAGGAAAGCTATAATAGAGCTAGCAGTTTTTATTATTATAACGAAGGATATTAATAAAGTGCTAAGTATAAAGAAGCTTAAAATAAAGAAGGAGCTTTATAAGAAGATTCCTTTAGAGTTTCATAACCTATTACTACTTTTTATAAAGAAGGAAGTAGATAAGCTAAACCCTTATAAACCTAATGTAGACTATAAGATCTACCTTAAGAAGGATAAGTAAAGAAGAGAGGTTTTTATACTATTTAGATTACTTTATAATATATCTTAAGAAGAATTGCTGGTCTTAAAGAAGATACTCTGAGACCTACTGGATAAGGGTTTCATCCAAGCTAGTAGTAGTAAGGTTGGGGCTTTAGTAATCTTTGCTTGGAAGCTGGGGGGCGGACTATAGTTTTATTGTAACTATTGAGCCCTAAATGCTATCACTAGGGTGGATTAGTATTTCCTACCCTTGATTACAAAAACCTTATACAATCTTATAAAAGCTAAGTGGTTTATAAAGGTGGATATAGTTTAGGTACTCTATAAGGTTAGAGTTAGAAAAGGTAACTAATGGAACATAGCTTTTTATATAAGATATAGGCTTTTTAAATGGGTTATTATACCTTTTGGCTTAATAAAGGCATTAGTAATATTCCAGAGATATATTAATTCCATCCTCTAAGATCTTTCAAATAGGTACTACTTTATATATATAAATAATATTCTTATATATATAAATGGAACCTAAGAAGAATATATAGAAAACTTATAGGAGGTTCTTAAGAGGATAGTGGAGTATGGACTATACTTAGATCCAAATAAGAGCAAGTTTGCTTAAAAATAAGTTAAGTATCTTGGGTTTGTTATTAAGGCCAATATAGGAGTAATGATGGATCTTAAGAAGATAAGAACAATTGCTAAATGAGAGAGGCCCACATTAGTAAGAGGTATGCAAAGCTTCTTAGGGTTTGCTAACTTTTATTAAATATTTATTAAAGACTACTCTTAAAAGGCTGCCCCTTTAATAATATTAACTGGGAAAGAGGTGCAATTTTTATGGATATAGGAGTATAATAAAGCCTTCTAATAGCTTAAGGAAGACTTTATATGGGCCCTAGTCCTTATATAGTAGGATCTAACTAAGAAGACCTTTATAGAGGCTGATTATAGCAGCTGGGGCCTTGGAGGGGCCCTCTTGTATGAGGTTAACGGGGTACTAAGACCTATTGCCTTCCATTTAAGGAAGCTTACAATAGCTAAGCAGAATTACTTAATTGCTAATAAGGAGATGCTAGCTATTATGGACTGCTTATAATAATAGCATACTAAACTAAAGAGCATTAATAGGTTTATAATTCTCTCGGACTATAAGAACCTTAAGAAGTTTATAATAAAGTAATAGCTTTTAAAGTACTAGGTATAATATATAGAACTTCTAATGGAATTTCTATTTAATCTCGTTTACTAACTAGATAAGAATGCTATTATTCTAGATGCCCTCTCATATAGAGATTAGGACTAGGTAACCTTTAAGAATATAAAGGCAAGAAATATTTAGATAATTCTGAATTTTGCATTAGTAAAGTAGCTGGTTAACTCTATATAGGTTAGGGGGGCTATAGAGAAGTTGGTTAAGATTAAGGCCTTTAATAATCTAGAATTATAGCAATTATAGAAGGAAGCTATATAAATGGATATAGGGTATTAAGAGGTTTATCAGGTAGTATAAAGAGGTAACTATAAGCTTAAGCCTAGACTACAAATATATATCCAGATTGGTAAATGCTATATAAATTTTATCAGACTCCTATAGTATAGGGAAAGCCTTTAAATCCTAGGGGTCCTAGTTACCTAAAAGGAAGAATATAAGAAAGCCAGCCCTTAAGACTTGGAAGCTAATAATCTCTACATAAGACTCATTCAGACTACCTATAATCTAGCAGTTAATAGATATTCTAGCTAGAAAGGCATCACATTTATAATAAGTTAGCATTTTTACCAGCCCTTAATATAGTAAAGAATCTGGCAATTTCTATGCAATTGCAATATTTATAGTAGGATAAAGGCCTAGAGGGAAATAAGAAAGGTATACTTAAAGCTTCTACTAGTTCCCAATAGATATTATAAAGAAATCACTATAGACTTTATAACTATCTTCCTAAGTTTAAATAGCTAAGACTACTTATATATACTCCAGCTTAAAGGGTATAAGTACCTATAGGTTATTTGCAACTATTTAGGTAAGGATATCGTGCTGGAACCTATAGAGACTATAGATACAGAAGCGTGTGCATAGTGCTTCCTCTAGTGTTGGGCTAGGTATCACGGGTGGCCAAAGGCTATTATATCTGATTATAGGCCTAACTAGGTAAGCTGCTTCCAGAAGCATGTATATTAACTATTAGGGATCAAATAACGCCTAAGTATAGCATATCACCCTAAGATTAATAAAGGGCTAGAATATATAAACTAGGAAGTTAAAGCATATCTAGCGGCTTTTATTAATTAAAACTAGGATAACTGGGTAAATTGGCTGCTAGCAGCTCAGATGGCCCTAAGGAACTAAAAGAATATAAATATAGGTATATTTACATTCTTTATAATAAAGGGGTATAACCCCAACCCAATTATTCTGATAATTAAGGACTGAGAGTTAGAGGGTGTTGCAGTAGGGCCCCTAGAGTAGCAGGCAGCATCCTTTATCCTGAGGCTCTAATAGATAATAAACCTCTATTAAGCTATTATAATTTCTGCTTCCCAGACCTAGAAAAATATAGCTAACCAAAAGTATAAGCTAGCGCTATACTTCTAGGAAGGAGATTTAGTATAAGTAGATTTATAAAACTATTACTTATTATACCTTAAAAAGAAACTTAATTAAAAATATATAAAATTTAAGGTAGAAAGGATAATATTCCTATTAGTAATAGAGATCTTTAGATTCCCTAATGGCTAAAATATAAAAGTGCATATTGAATACCTTTGCTATATAGCTCAAGACCCATTACCTGGCTAGAAATATACGGATTTCCAGCCCCTAGTAGTAACTATTAATAGCTATTAGGAATATTTTGTGGAAAAACTGCTATATGTGTATATAAAGAGATTAAGCAGGGGCATATAATGAGAAGCTCTAGTTAAGTAGGTGGGATATTAGGATCCCACCTAGACTGACCTGGAAAATCTAGAAGAAACCTTAGCTTGGGATGAATTTAAAAAGCAGTATAGCAACTATTGCCAGGAGGATGGGCTAGCAGTAGCATATAATGCTTATAACTTGGGACCTAAGAGAAAGCGCAAGGAACCCGCTAGAGGAAAGAGCAGGGGGCAGACTATATGGGGCTAAAGGACAGCTCCTATAGTAGAGAGGGTAAAGGAAGAGAAGAATTCTTAAGCAATATAATTATTTAGTAGGACTCTATATAGATAAGACTGGAAATTATATGGAAGAGGAGGGACCTAAATTTCTAAAGAAAGTTATAAGATATTTATTAATATAAAACCTATCTTAAAAAGGGGTATAAAGAGCCACTATAAAAACTAATAACTGATACCAAAAATCCAATCATTTCCTATTAAAATATAATCATTTAAGGGAAATTACTAATAAAGTTCTAGTTATTTATATTTGTATAAGATAATAAGGCTAAAAAAAGCAGCTAGAGTATATCTACTAGGAAACTATTAATAAGAGTATAAAAGCTAATAATATTAGTGTAGGATGACTTATAAAGGGAAACTATAGGCATCCTTATATATAAGTATAGCATAATAGGCAGCGCAAACCTTTTTGAAACCTGCATCCTACTATAGTTAGTAAAAACTAAAGATAAGGGTATAAAAATTATATAGATTGGACTGGAAATACCTTATGGATTTAGTTAGCAGAAAGCTCCTCTTGTGCATGAAGGTGGTCCTAATACTTTGTAATAAAGGGAGGTATAATATTATAAGGTTGCTATATTATTAATGGAATCCAACTAAATTAATATGGAAGTTATATACCTTAGCCTGAAAGTAGGAATAATAAGAATTATAAACTTTACTACTTATACTAGCGCAGGACTTATAGTTAGCACTAGTAGAAATATAGCGGAAGCACTTATATTCATTTTCGCACTAAAAAGTTAGAAAACTGAGTGAGGATAGTTGGAAACTGCAGACTTACCTACTACTATAGTTTAGGTGGATTGTGGTTGCACTAGGAGGTATTATAAATGAGCCTAAAAATTATATTTCTAAGGGGATTATTGCAAACTTCTAGGAGTTAGAGCTAGACACTATAAGCTTTTAATTAAAAGGGGGATACTTACTAGTTTGATTTAGTTATTATTAGAAAATAGGGGAAGAAATATAGAAGCTGGGAAATTTAAGGGTTTAAATACTTGTGACCTCTAATTAAATCAGGTTAGAGGCTACCTCCAGTTAAATTAGGATGGAGGCAGGCCCCCAAGCAATTCTAGTTAGTAGCCCGCCTGGATTGAAATCCAATCTAATTGAGTTAGCGATTACGTGATTAGTTTTGGAAGAGGGGGATAATGTTATAGGGTGGAACCCTAGGTATTAGCGCGGTCCGGCTCCCTTTAGACCTACTTGGGATTCCGTATATAAGAGCGCGGATTCCGGACTTGCAGGATTTTTCTTCTACTTTTTCTTTCCTTATGAAACCTAGCTTAGCTACAGCTAATATACAGCAGTGGCTTATATGCACCCGTTACAGCTACATATAGTACCTGGCCACTTCCTAATAAATCATATTATTTCTTTTTATAATAATAGTATTTACTAATTCATAATTTAAACATTACTTTGTAATAATCTAATTAATTAGAAGAAGAGGGTTAGTAATTAGAAAAAAACTCCCTTGTTAAGGAGCTGAAAGTTTTATATGAGGGGCTGCTAGATGCATACATCACGTTACGCGAATGTGGGGCGGTCGGAATTGGGCGATGCGGAATGGGGGCCGGGGACGTTAGTACATCGGACTGTGTGTAGAATTCGGAATTGAGGATGGATCTGCACTATTGAAGATTGAAGTCTGCATCTATCTTCATCGTGTGTTGGTGTACCACCTCGTATGACAGTGATCGTCCTTGGTGGGTGGCAGCAGATCGCTTGGGATGTCTCGTGTCGGTAAACACAAGATGCGTCAAGATAACTCAATTTCTTCTGTTATTTTCGAGGAGCGTATATCGGTGCTAATACGATACAACTTGACACAAAGGCATCCTCGGAATCGGGAGGAGACTTAATGGAACAAGCTTGTAACCACATGGAGAAAATTCACCTTGGTAGACGCTTTCTGTTGTCCCGATGAAGCGGAGTTGCTCCCAATGCCGAAATTGCCAAACTTTTTATATCGCGTCAAACATGCGTCAATATAAAGCAACTATAGTGCAGAGCACACACCATAAGAGGCATAATTAGTCAAGCCTTTTCATTCTCGTTGTCAGCCAGAAGTTTAGGATTTGAAGATATGGTGTCATTCAAACGTGCATTCTACTGAACGCAACCCCTCAGTCAAAGCCGATGGTGCCGACAACGCTCCGAAGACCGCGGGCCTGTGGGGCTAGATGTTCCGAAAGACAGCGTAGGGCCGATACCGAAGTTATGAGCATTCTTTGTCTCCGACCTATGCAAATTGCATAGGTCGGAGAAAGATAAATAATGCGAAATCTTGTCACATGTGCTCCCAGGATCAACTGGATGTGAAGGGTTCCAAAACGTCAAGGACAACTGCTTTTGAGATCCTCAAATATTGTGGACAAATTTTTGATTCGTTTCCCTGGCCTATGATAATTAAAACTAATGGCGCTGCCGAATCTTGTAAACAAGAGAGCTCTTATCACCGGAGGTGGCTCAGGTACGCTTGGCATGTGTCAGACCGTAGAAGTAAATGACTAACTGCTGCAGGACTTAGTTTTACTCTCGCCAAAACACTGCGAGCGAGAGGTGTTTCCGTCCTGATCTGCGACCTTTCCCTTCACAAGGATGCAACAGCTTGGTTGCAAGAAACACAAAATGACTCAGGCCCGATGGTTAGTTTCCAACGAGTCGATGTGACCGACTGGAAGCAGCTTGAGTCAGCCTTCCAAGTCTTTGATAGCCGGTTCGGTGGTGTCCCGGAGATCGTCGTTGCTGGTGCTGGTGTTTATGAAGCGTCATGTCCAGGCTTCTGGGACAACAGAGATCTAGGATCTCATTACAAAGTGTTGGACATCAATCTCGTCCACCCGATCAAGCTCTCAAGGATTGCAATTCGACGGATGCAGGAGGCGCGATCAAGCGGTGTCATCCTGCATATCTCAAGTATTGTGGCCCAGAAGCCAAATGTGGTTCTTCCTCTTTATTCGGCCTCAAAAGCAGGTCTCAGCCAGTTCATTCGTTGCATGAGTCCATTGGAGGACATGTGTGCCATCAGAGTTGTAGGGGTGGCCCCTGGGTGAGAATGGCTTCTGCTTCAAAAGAGTACCGATCTTCGCTAACAGCCTGCAGCATTGTAGACACGCCACTCTTTCGAGACCATCCAGAGGCCATGGAACACATTGATATGGACAATGACTTTTCGCTGCCGCCATCAGAGGTTGTCAAAGCCATGTTGGCACTGATCACAGAGAAGCAATATCCTGGTGGGACCATTCTAGAGATCGGCGACATTGGGCATTGGCGCAAAGTTGAACTTTTGGGAGACACAGGACCTCAGGGAAGGTCTACCCTACCACGATCAAAGGCGAAGTCGGCAGTTAAACTAGTTAATAAAGCATTAAAGGAAGATGCAGAAGGTAGAACCTTAAAAGCTAGCTTATAGTATTGTAATGCCAGATTAAATACTCGAAATTATTATCATACTATAAACATAATTTAAAATAGCTTATATTACTTAGGGCCTTTATTAAGTATAATGATTATTAAAGAATTTCATTTGTTTTAAAAAAAAGTATATTTTATTTAACTATAGCTATTTACTAGCTAAACTTAATAATCTTTTTTATAATTAGTTTTGACTAATAAATCTTTTTTAAGGACATTAATAATTTATTAACAGTCTTTAAATATATTTAAACACTGCTTAATATTATTTGTTCTTTTTATTTAAGTTACCTATAAACTGTTATACTTTTCTTAGGTCTTTTATTAGGATAGACTTTTTAATAAAATTATTATTCGAAAGAAGGTCTTAGTCTTTAGAGCAGGCCCTGAAGCATAATTTTATAGATAACTAGGTGCTATTCTTTTAGGGAACTTTAGGCCCTAGTAGCTAATTTGACTTGTTATTCTATAGAAGCTAGTAATACTTATATCTATCTACTCCTTAAAGGAAAGCTAACAGTAGCTAATCCCTTATAAAAGCTTGTTAGGATTAGACTTAAATTATAGCTAGTTATAATTAGTTATCTAAATTAATAAATATAGCTATTACTAATTAAATGCCTAGGGCTTTAAAAATATTTCTATCTTCCGTTCATAAGTAAAATAAAAACATAATAATAAAAATTAAACTTCAGTTACTCATAAACTATCTATCTTATTTGAGTTTCTCTCTTTAATTACAAGAAATAATAATTATTTTATAATTTATATTTTTAAAATAACTATATTATTTGTATCAAACTAATATCTATTCTTTCATATTATTAGTTTTTATATTTAAACTATACTAATTATAAACTTTAATACTTTTAAATTTATAAAGTTAATTAGATTTAAGTAATTAAGTATAGTTAACACTAATTAGTGCAAATTTTTATTACTTACTTAGCTCCAAGCGGGTGCTAAAGTAGCCTAAAGTTAATGAATTTGCTAAAAACTAGGTACTTATAAGGGTTATAAATACAAGCAGAGTGAATAGGTATATGTAGCAGCTAAATAATAAAATAGTAGCATATAATGTTCCGGGGTCTAGGGGAACCGGCATATTTCGGAATCCAGAGGAAAACCAGCCTTAGTATCCCCCCCCCCTCCAAGACTATAAGAAGGGGCCTTCCTGCATTGCTTTTAAGAAATTTCTAGTCCTAAAGAATTAATCTTTTTATACCCTGTGAATTTATATCTATTAGATATATACGTGTGTACTGTGAAACTATTTCTTATGCCCTCTTTTTCTGCCTCTCCTTTTTGGCACCCTTTATTCTCCTTATAACTCTCCTATTGCGTTAGGGGCTTCTCTTCTTGTCTTCTACGCTCCTCTTAGGGTGGTTGCTTGATCAGGGCTCTGGCAGAACGTGTGCCTTTTTGTGTGTGTGGAGGTTTTGTCCTCTCGCTCCCTCCTCTTTTGGGCCCGTTTTCATTATTAAATTAAATAAATTTAGTCTTTTTATACGTATTAATACATATAATTGTCACGGGGTTTGTGGGTGAGTCCAGGGAATCCAATTGAATTAATATAGAGTATGAAAGATAAAGGAAAGAGAGACGACGGGTCCCCGTAGGGAGCCCTTAGGAAATATATCTAAATACTTAAAGTCCGGTTATATAAGCTGGATAACCAGCCCTGGGCAACGCTTATTACATAATTATTAATAATATATTGATTATGCTCATTATAAAGCTAGTTTTATTAAAGTTATAAAGGTTATTATTCAGAATCCTATATTTAGCTATTATATTATAAAATAGCCTAAACTAATTTCTAATATCCTTTAAATCTTTATAAAAGGCCCTTTAATAATTATAAGGATGATTAAACTTAGTCTTTAAGCTAGGTTGTATATTTATAAAGTATTAAGCTTAGTATTCAACTATAGGCTTGATATTATATAATACTAGCAAAAGGTTAGCTATATCTTTTATATTAGAAAGTTATAAGAAAAATTCTTAAATATCTTAATTAATAATATATTAA
Organism: Stenocarpella maydis; assembly: GCA_002270565.1. NCBI lineage: Eukaryota > Fungi > Ascomycota > Sordariomycetes > Diaporthales > Diaporthaceae > Stenocarpella > Stenocarpella maydis. The sequence goes on along the minus strand of NQMI01000028.1, from coordinate 173,261 downwards.
ATAAGCATTTATTCTTTAATTCAGTTAAAGTTATAAGTATTAATATGTAATGAATCATAACTTCATTATTATATTATTCTATATTATATTATAATTTAGGGAATATTAAAGATCTTAATAGTTTGATATATGTTTATATATTTTTTTAGACTTCTAAATAGTCTAAAATATTCTATTCTCTTAAAATATAGGATATATGTTATTATTATTAATTTCTAATATATTAGATATTTAAATAGATAGGTTAGTAGAAGAATAATACGAAAATTAGAAATGCAACTAGCACTAAAAAAGGTCTATTCTACTAAAATCTTAATACTTATAGGCCCTCCTATACCTACCCTAACCCTTCTAAATTAATAAAATAAATTAGAAATAAGCAATTAAGTATAGTTAGTAGTAATTAGTGCTAACTTTTATTAATTATTTAGCCCTTAGGGGGTGCTGGGATTGATAGAAGGTAACGGAAATAGCAAAAATGGCCCACTCACTGATATAGCCCACTTACTGGTAAACCACGTTACAGGTATTACATACCTAGGTATAAGCAAGTTGTTATTAATATACGGTAACTTACAAAGTCTGCCCAGCTCGTGGTTGTGTAAGGGATTATAGTAACATGAACACGGGAATAACATGTAATACTGAGGCGGCCTTGCTACTAACTATGCACTAGCGGTAGACCGAAAAGGTGCCGCTCTCCCAGAAACTTTGGATATCGGTATTCATCTCCTTTTGGAATCTTTACATTATAGTCGTTGACAATGCTGCTCAATTCCTCCCGTGGAAAGAACGCCGTGGATGTTGTATACCAAGCTGGGCTGGTCCGCCCAACGACACAAAGGAGATGTTCCACCATCCCATGTTAAAAGAATAAAAATAAAAAAAAAGAAACCCTTGCCAGCCCACTCTTCCCTATCATTTGCTCTCGTCACCCATACACATTTACTCGCGACGTCTCGCGAGCAAGAATGGAGATCCACGGAAAGTTAAAGCCTTCGTGCATTGCGTCGTAAAGTCTCATTCGTATACATCACAGTTGATCCAAGCTCCAACGCATCCCCTCCATCACCCGGCTGTGGCCGTGGCTGCTCCGAAGGGGCGCCCATGACATGGCGCACGAGCGAGAGTGCCTACCTCTCCCGCCTGTACGCCCCGCTCCGCCGCTTCCTCTTCTCCTCGGCATAGTCCCTCACGTCCGAACCGCCAACGGACGAGCCGGCACCCGAGTCGGACAGCCCGGGGATGACATGGTGATAGGTCTTTGTGCCGACGTCGCTCTCGGCCCAGCTCCCCGGGATCCTAGATTCGACGTCGTCGCTGGGGCCGTAGGTGCTCGGGGCCATGGGGGTGTCCTCATCGACGCGGTTGTTCTGCTGCCACGAGAAGTTGCGGCGGTGATGGGACGATGAGCCGGCGGCGGACGAGGCGGCGACGGCGGCGCGGCCCCTCTCCTGCAGCTTCTTGGCCTCGGCGCGGATGCGCTCCGCCTCGCGCGAGTCGCGCTTGTCGGCGGTCGAGTAGACCTTTCGGATGCCGCTGGACTTCTTGGACTTCTCCGGGGCGCGCTCGCGGTCCTGGATGAGCTCCGAGGTGACGGTGCTCTCGGTGTAGCCGCCCCGCGAGGACTCGGTCGGGTTCGTCGAGCCGTCCCACTGGCTCGAGTCGCTCTCCTTGTTGATGCCGCCGACGCGCGCGGGCTTCTCGTGCCGGTAGTTGCGGAGGTATTCCTCGGCCTCGGCCTCGGCATCCTCGTCGATGACGCCGCCCTCCTCGGCGATCTTGCGGCTCCGCTTGCGCTCCTTGCTGCGCTTCAGCTCCTCCTTCTCGCGGAGCTTCTCCTCGCGGCGCTTCTCCCTGTCGCGCTCCTTTTGCTCGCGCCTCCTGCGCTTTTTCTCCCGGCCGGCGTAGTCACTCACACCGCCGGTGATGCCGGTGGTGCCGCTAACGACTGTGGTGGCGTCCTCGGTGCTGCCGTCGTCGACGTCCTTGTACACACTGCCGCCGCCGAGGTCGGTAGCAGTGGTGGCTCCGGACAGGGTGGTACCGTTGGGGCCCTTGCGACGCAGCACAGTGGACTTGTAGTCGTCCCAGTCGTCCTCCTTGAAGTAGAAGCCGCCATTCTTGGCCCAGAAGAAGAACCAGATGCCGACGATGATGAAGGCGGCGCCTATCAGGCCGAAGAGGATAAAGAGAAACTTGTTGTTGAACTGTTCGGGGTGGATGATGCCGGCCTCAGGGTTAGGCCGTTGTGGATTAGCATCGTCGCGGGCGAGGAGCAGGGAGCGCGCAGCGAGTGGGCCGAGCCTAGAGACGCCGTCCAAAGCTGGCGCCATGTTGTCTGTGGTGGAAGCAGGGCGGCCTCACTGGAATTCAGATGTGGCTCGGGAGTGTTGACATATGAGTGGGCTCCGGCTGGTATCAGCTGGCTGACCAGCCAAGGCCAGACGGCGGGCAGAGTCGATCAGTACGGGCAGAGGAAGTGTTGGTGCTCTCGTGTACCGTCGTGTGTGGGGTATTGTTTATCTTGTCTGCCGATTAACTGGGAGGCGGCAAGGTCGTCGTCGACGGGTGTGGATTGGTTCGATTGACCGACCGACCGACTGACGGAGGAAGAGATACAGTGCAGTGGTCTCTTGAGAATGCAACACGTATGGTTTGGTTTGGCATGCAGCGCGTGAGAGGTGGTTTGCTGTGTGGGCGGGTGGTTTTGTTCCTGTGGAAACGCGATGGCTGGGGGAAAATGGGTGGTTGGGACAAGCCCCACCCCTGCACCCTGCCGCAGCAACGCTTCTTTGGTGAAGGATAGACGACGACAGCCTTGTTTAGTACGCTGCCTTGCGTGTTCCTGGTTGCTAGTCAAAGTGGCATAAACAGAGACCCCTAAATCCTGGCAATAATCCTGCTGCACGCATCCACTCACAGCAGCGCCAGGGCTTGTGTGCCTGTCAGAGGCAGGCCAGAGGGTGTTGATGGTGACTGTCAACAACCGACGTCATCGCCCCGGGTATTGGCAAGACAACATGCAACCGCACTGACGGGGCTCCCCCCACCTCCCACGTTTCCCATCCTTGACAGCCTGACAGCGACTCAAGTGTTGAGCCCAGCCCAGCAGTCAGAACCCCTCTCCCACAAGAGACATACACCTCTCCAGGCATCTCGGAGGGGGGGGGGTGTCTCGTTATCAACCGACCCAGCTCGACCAAAATCCCTGTGAGACTCGAGACGTGACATGAGTAACAATAGACGAGACTGCTGCCGGGGGGGAGCACTGCAGCGGGCTGGCTAATCAGGAGTCAGTCAGTCAGTCAGCGAGCTCAGCTCCCAGGAACACGCAGGCACCCTTATTGGCGGGCAGCCCCTGACGAGGCGCCGAGTGAGCTGCGGACAGGTGGCATAGCATGGGCATGGCCGTTGATTAATTCTCTCGAGATAAAATCGCTCAGCGCCTGGCCAACCACAGCAACAGAGATCCTCGAGCCAACTTGCCCGTCAGAACAACACCAACAACGAACCTGTTCCCTGGTTGCTATGTAATGCAGCCTGTTTCAGGCCTGTGTCAACCAGCCCGCGTCGCGCCGAGGACACTCTCCAACAGCAGTCCGCCCAGCTGAGAGGAAGAAACCTCGGTGTCGCACCCAGCTACCTACCCACCTGGGAGGTGCAGAATAGAACAGCCTAGCGGAGCTCCGTTGCTCGTCCCAAGTTCCGGCCCCTGGCGTCCGCGCTCCCGCCCGGCTGCCAGAGGTGAGAGCTGGTGGCGAACCCCGGGCTGGGCTTATGTCTATCTATCTCACCTTGCATTCCGGACAAAGCCTTCAATCCTGCGTATGTGGGTGTCATCAGAAACACAACCTCTTCGTTTCGGGTTACCTCCACCGTGGAGCATTAGAGCAGGGAGCTCCATCACCAGGTAAATGCACGACATACATAGGTGGGTCCCGCGCCTGAGACGGAGGCGTGCGGCCAGGTGGCACGGGGGACACGGGGGACACGGATCCGGCATGAGCCAGTCAAGTATGCGTGCGGTACGGAGTTAGTACACTATAGAGGTATCACTTGCATGGACAATAATAGTCTGTGCAAGCGTTGTTCAAGCCGGTGTGGGGCCCTCCCTCTCCACGGTATTTTTCGCGCGCAATGGTGCGTAGTCGGCCACAGTAACATGCGCATAATTTGCAGTGGTATATAGCAACATGACACGTCTTAGGAAGTTCCGTCTCGGCTGCCTCTCGATTCAGATGGCTCCGCCGTTACCTACATTCCGGACAAGACCCTGTTCAGTTGCTGGGCCTAGCATGATTTTGGAAAACGCTACTGGATATCCGTAACCAGCTAGACCTTTAAGCATCTGTTGTTAAAATACATGTCAAAATACACAGACTTATGCTGAAATCTATCCTGTTCCGGAGAGGTGCGCCTTGCGCCATGCAGACTTAACATACACTCCGGCAGCGGCGTATCAAGTTTGACATTATTCCCAGAAACCGATGAATGGAGACGTAATAATATATGTGAAAGAGACCTCTCATGATACCACAGCAGCATCAGCCAGGCCAAAAAGTATAGGTAGTCTGTGGCTCCAGAGGGCCCATGTCCTCCCTGCCCAGCACGAAAGTGGAAACCGCTTTTTCCCGTGGCTCCATCGTACATGTATACACAAGCCAGGCTCAGACTACGTGCGGTAGTCCACACAAGAGCACTCTAGGGATACACATCCAGTACACTCAGGAAACACCGAGAAGTAGTAAAAATAACAAGGGGAAAAAAAGGCTCGTCCCCCAAGAATACAAGGCGAAAAGCGCTGTGTGACAAAACGGGAAGGGTATCTCTCTCTCTCCCCAGCAACCTTTTTGCGCTCTTTTCCCAGGCAACAAAGATAGAAAAGTCCAAAGTAAAAAAGAAAAGAAAAGAAAAGAAACTGGTCGCACCCCGGCGTCGTCCGCCCGATATCATGCGGACGGGCCTGGACAACAGAGGAGATGTGTCTCCCGAATATTGCAAAACGTCATTATAATCGTCAAGAAACCATCGATCGCTTGAATCACCCAAATGGGGTGTCGAATCACAAGGCCCGCTTTTGGAAAACCTTGCAGTAGAAGAAGAAAAAATAGAAACCAAATTATGCATTGCCCATTGGATGTTATCGATATTTCATCATTATTGTTGTCGTCATCATCGTTTTCGTCGTGTGCTTCGCGTAGGTCGTCGCTGTCCATGTCTACATCAGGCATTATAGGGGAAATGAGAATAAGGCGCATGCGTCATCGGCATTTGTGAGTTGCCGTAGTAGTCCACCAGTGGTTGGAACGGGTGTGGAGGCGGTGGTGCGTGGGGCGCAAAGCCCCGTGAGTGCGAGCGTGCCCGCGAACCGGCGCGGACCCGTGCCTGTGGGCGCTCGAATCTCGTCGTGCGGCTGTCGTCGTGGTACGCCGAGGAGGCGTTGTCACTACCGCCGCGCGAGTTCCTCTCGCTGCTGTTGGTGCGGATGGCGATCTCCCCGTCTTTGATGTCTAGCTGCGCGCCGCCTATGGTCAGGGAACTCATGCCTTTGACGAAGATGGTCATATCGTCCGGGTCCATGCTGTTCCTCGAGGCTGCGCGCCCGTAGGCGCTCTCCGCCTTGCTGCCCGAGCTCTTGGTGCCCTTGCTCGGGGTTTTTGTGATCCGCCGGAGAGTGTCGGCCGTCAGGTTCGTCGTTGGCCCGTCCACGTTCTCCTGATACCGCATCGCATCCTTGACCTTGTCTTCGTAATGGGAGTTTCGCCGGCTCACCCTGCCCGGCACCTCAGCGTAGCCGTGTCCTGTGTCGTATACCGTGGAGTCCACGCTTGGACGACGAGCCGGGCGGGGATACCGCTCGCCTGGGGACATTCCGCTGTAGATAGAATCTCCATCCAATGACTCATCATCATACAGCGACGCGACAGATCCAATCGATTGCCTTTTCAAAGCTTTTGGGGGTGGGAAATACGATCCAGACTGCGGCCGCACTGTGCTGGGCCGCCGTGGGGGAGGAGGCATGCGGAGACGATCCGAATCTTGCCTGGTAGACTCTCTTCTGGTCAACGACGGCCGCCGCTCAAGAACGCCGCCGTCATCATAGTCATCAAAGCCCGGGCTAAACTCAATGGCACGGCTCCTCATGATGGCTGAGGGTGGCCGATGAAACGGGTCAAAGCGGGCTGCCAAAGCATCGTGACCTGCGAGGATGTCTACTGGGGGCTGTGCAAACTGCGGCGGGGGCGGTAGGAAAGGGGAGTGATATTGAGGAGCACTTGGTGGTGGTGGATAAGGCACTTGAGGTGGGAAGGATGTGCCCATGTTCAGGGCGGGATGAGGGTGTTGCCAGTACCTGGCGTTGGACGGCGGCGGCTTGGACGTGGAAGGTGAGCCATAATAGCTGTTGGGCCGTTGGTTTCCCGGATAAGCCCTGGGACGCGAATTGGGGCCGGCAGGAGTGATGATCGGACTAGGCCCACCAGGACTGATGCCATAGTAGGAGGACTGTTCCTGGGACCTTCTCGGTACAGAGGTGTGCAGGTTGGGGAGGGTCTTGGTCGACTTTGCGCTGGGCCGGACAGGAGAATCTGTGACTGTTCTCTTGCTCGACGACCTGTCCTTGTCTCGCGATTTGGCCTTGGGCCTCCTGGAATCCTGCCTGGGTGGGCCGCTAGGCTGGGTGGTAGAGTCGGAATCCGTATGGTGGTGGGTAGGGTTTGGGGACGACGAGGACGAGCCCCTGGCCAGATGTCGATTCCTCGTCCGAGAGACGTTGGCCGCCTGCTTGCTGGGCGGAACGATAGAGACATATGTCTTGGTGTCGTCGATGACATTTCCGTCGTCGTCGGCCTCCTCCATGTATGTCCGCGCCTCAGTGCTGCCCGTCATGTTGGTCAGAGGTGGTAGCGGTAAAGGTGGATTAATGTATCCCTGGTCGAGTCATGGATGGATCTCGTATAGCGTCGAGCCTAACAGCACTCTGTTGATGTTTACGTTTGACTGCTACTCTCGGTGGAGGTGGTGGCTCAACCGCTTGGGCAGTGCGGCTCCGGTGTGAGTAATCGTTCTGCCGAGGACGGGGCGGGACAACGAGCCAAAGACGGTCGGTTCATCCGAGTGGAGCCGAGTGGGAACCTTGGTAAAGAGCTTGCAGATGGCTGGGTGGCAATAGTTGCAGTGTAGTAGTGCACTTGCTCAGCATAACAGAACAACGAGGATGATGAGCAGGCAGACGGGTAATGGTAAGATGGCGGTAGGTGGGGCTGCTGGTATGGGAATATAACAAAAAAAAAGATGTCGGGTGGAAACAACCGGGGGCGCTACTGGCGAATTTTATTGTGTGGTCGCTCGATGCAACGCTCTGTACGGAGTACAAGTGTGTCTTTTTCCTCTGGGGGGGGAGGGGTGGATAGAAGAAAATGGTGCAGGGCAGCATGTGCATGCACTTCTTAGAGAGTCCACAGTGGGGAAACAAGGCGAGTCAAAGTGAGAGAGGGAGGACCATCGCATGTGCAAGCTCTTGGTTCCCCTTCCCCCAGTCAACAGCAACCACCGCACACCCCTCACTCCCCCCCGGCCTCACTCCAGGCCTCACCCCACCCAAAGAGGAATATCAGGGCTGAAGGACGACGAATGGGAGAGGCGCGACGTGAGACCCACAGCAACAAGACGCGGGAACGGTTGGCCGGGTGCCAGATGCAGCGAGGCGCGATGCCACACTCCTGCCAGAAGCTTGGTGCCACCACGATGAAGCTGTCTCTCGCCTTTTTCCATCTCGGTTATCTATTCAAACTGGCCTTTGTTGATGCCGGAAGCTGGCGAGGCAGCCCACACACAGACACACATGCCCACGATTTCGCTAATTGTTAGCACTCCCTGTTTGTCACGGTCCGCCTGATGTATCCGTACGCCTTGGAAGCTTCCGGACTTTCTCCAAGGCCCGGGGCCTGCACTGGGGCTGTCCTGCAGACCCTGGCCCCTGCTACAGGCATGATGGCGATGGAGCAGAGACCCAGAAGCCCGGGATGTGGAGCCCGGAAACAACCACCATCCCCGGGACCTCAAGTCACAGGATCGCGGCGACGACCTTCGTGCAGATGCATCCTAGCAGCCTAGACGACTACGTGCATCCTCGCCCGTGGCTTACCGTCAGGCCCCAATCTCAGGCCCGCTTGCCTCCCGTCCTGCTCGCTCACTGGACCCAGAGCCCTCTCCATATGTGTGCCTCGATGCGCGACATTCATGGTCGACGCCTGATCAGAATACGCCGGTGGCGTCTGCATCTACTCTACAACCAACTGGACTGCCCGAGTCTCAAGGCACAAGTCCCGGCGTCAAGTAAAACACCAATCGAGTGAGGACACACTCGGACGAGGGAAACGATGCGTCGTGCCGTGCACCACGCGTGAATGAGCGCCAGAGGACAGGCCGCCGGCCAATCTGCAGTCCTGCATCCCATCCCGCCCTGTTCCCCAATGGCGTGGCCCAGGCCGCGGGCTCTCTTATTCTCGGTGCCTTTCTCCCCGTTCCTTGCCTGCGCCACGGCAAAAGTCGGGCTTGACGATGCGGCTCAACTAAAACTCTGTGGGCTGGGTCAGGCCCATGGCCAGAAGTGGACACGAAGGATCCTCTTCCCCATGTCGAATGACGCCGCCTTGCAGCATCCTTACACTGCCATTGGAGCCGTTTCCCCCACGATGCAGAAACCTTCCGTACCTCATGCAACCTCGTGCAGAAGGACTCCCTAGCCAGCCATCGCCCAGCGCTCGCACTCTGGAGGAACTGCAGCTGTTGTGGCAGTAAGCAATAACGAGACAGGCACATGAACATGTCTTGATACGGGCTCACATGAGAAGGGCGAGGTTTCGCAGCAACGCGCTTCCCACCTAATCCGGTCCGTCGATTCCACCATCGAGCTGTCACCAATCCTGGCAGCCGCACCAATATCAGACACTCTAATATGTCAGCCATTGACGACGTTGTATTGTTCACATTCGTGGCGGTCGAATGCTGACTTTGCCATTTGTCTTCATGCATAATCAATTTCGCCACTTGAGCCACGATTGTGCCAAACCCACGAACGATCTAGGTTGTTGGGTTCATGGTGGCTCTGTACAAGCCTGCCTGCCCTTCAATCCGCTGAGCTGCACAAGGACTGTTCGGTTGACACCTCAACCTGCTGCATCTGCGCGAAGGGAAGCAAGCTTGCGCGCCGTATGCAGCACGCAACTTTGCTGCATGCAACCAGCGGCCGTACTTGTGTGTACTATCACGGGCCCGATCCAATGCTATCCCCCGCATCCCACAACGACGCATCCGGCAACGCTATCCCTCCCTGCGTCATGGTTGGGTGCGACCTCGACTGCAAGTCAGAGGGCCGATAGATGGCTCAGCTCTCTCGAGGGGTTCACTGGACCTCCTGCTGACAATGCAGCATGGAGTGCAACCCCAGGGTCGTTGACTATTGTCTCTTCCGGGTAGGAGCCGAGGGTGTGGTTTGCTGGCCCAGGAAAACGGTTTGGGCCTCCAATGGCAGCACGGTAGGTGCACACCTCCACGACGTCTGTGACGACATTTGCAATACATGTTGTCCATCTCCAGAGGCCCTGCCTGCTGCCCACCGTGTTTCCTCGTGTCGTCTGACCAGAATAAGGTCCCACAGATGCAGTTTGCCGTCCTGCTGCCCGTCAAGCCATGACATGTAGGCGTGTCCGGAGCGGGCCCAGAGCGGCCTATTCTCTCGGAGAGGCTCCGCATCATGATGACTTGCTAAGATGGAATTTGCTGTCCTCACTGCCGCCAAGATAGTATATACTATCTAAGGGGTGGCCTGCTTGCTGTCCAGGCGTCTCTGCCCGCTATTTCGGGTCTATACTGGACGGTCATTTCACTTGTAGCCTCACGCACGGGCAGTTGAGCCGGCCGCTTTTCCCTCACAGAAAATGACCACTCTGAAGAGACGTGACTGGCCAGTCGTCGCGAGTTCTGACAAAATGGTGCAGTGTGTGGTGGTTTGCGTTCAACAATAGCACTACTGTTCGTCCTCCAAGAGCCCCACACCGCCCTTTGCTCCTCGCGGACGCCACCACGCCTGCGTTAGATCTTCGCGCCGGATCGGTGGCGCTAGAGTTCTAGAGGAACATGTTTAAGACTTGGAAACTTATTATGAGGCTCTGGAAAGCATCCCTGCGCACGGCAGGCGGGCGGCCGTTCACACATTGGTGTTTCTTTGCGCCTTGCTTTCACGCAGTGTGTTCCGGAAGCAGGGAGAGACAAGTCATACGATGCGGTAAGAAGACTGCAGGAGCCAAGACGTATGCACTCTGCTCCTGTACCTACAGCCATTATATCGGCATTCCTAGGTATGGGACCCCAACCCCCCGTGAATGCGTCACCTCGGAAAGTACAGGCAGAGGAAACAGTAGTCTTGCGCTCGCCTGTCCACCAAACATGCAATGCATTTTTTCGCACTGGTCTTGGACCACCACCGACGAACCCTCCATGAAAGTGGTTCACATAGGCGGTGGTTGCCCTTTCAGGGGGATGTCCACGTCTGCCATCACCGCGCGGTGATCCGAGAGAAACACACCATCGTCGAACCGGTTGGCTAGAACCCCGTAAGTAAGGAACTTGATATCTGTCGTGTCCTTGACGAAGAGGAAGTCGATCCTCGACGGCTCCTGGTCGGGCTCGTCGAAAGATGTATAAGTCAGCACGTTCCCGTACCTCCTCTCCTCCGGGACCAGAGTCGATATGTCCGTCATCCCGGTCCCCGGCGCCGTCATGGTTTGGTACGCCTTGTCATCCGGCGTGCCTACAGCATTGAGTCAGCTTTCAAAGACTCATGGAAGGAGTTTCATTCAAACACAGCGTGGATCGCGCCATAGCGTGGCCATGGCATTGGAGACATAGGCTCCGGGAGAGAATTTCTTATTCCAAAGCGGGTTAAAAATGACTCCAGAAGCTGCTTACTGTTGAAGTCACCCCCGAGGAACACGGGCGGCTTCCCCTTGCCCAACCGGCTGAGGTCCGCAACCCACGAGTCTGCCAGCTTCAGGATCAGCCTCGCGCTCTCCTCCCTCGCCTTGACCCCGATGTGATCGAAGTGCGTACTCAGCACCACGACCCTCGCGCCGTTGGCCCTGTGCTCGAACAGACCCATGGTCACGATCCGCGGCAGAACCGCGTCCCACCCCGTCGACGGCTCCTCGGGCGTCGGGCTGAGCCAGTACGTCTTGCTGCGCTCACACCTCCACGTGTCCGCCTGGTAGAAGACGGGCGAGAACTCCCCGGCCGCCTTGCCGTCGTCCCGCCCGACCCCGATGTGCGCCCATGCCGGGCCCAGATCCTCCTGGATGTCGTCGACCTGGCTGGCGAGGGCCTCCTGGAAGGAGACGAAGGCCGCCGGGCGGCCGGCCGTGTGGAAGCGGACCTGCGTGGTGAGCCTGGGCCGCCGCAGCGCCCAGAGCTCCTCGTGCGGCGTGGGGGACGTGGTGGCGTAGCGGATGTTGAAGGTGATCATGCGGAGGGGTAGCATCTTCTCCAGGTCGTGCACGCCCATTTTTGAAAACTGATATCCGACTGTGTGGGGGTTTAGTAGCTCTTAAGTGTGCTTGGCGGGAGATGGCTAGACGGTTTGTCGCCTCGGCCTTGCTGGAGTATGTCCCTTTTTGCGTTTGGTCACGAACAGTATGTTCTAGATCATCGGATGAGGTTAAATCCTAAGGATTGCCTCCAGCACACGATGGTAAGTTCAGGAACAGATGCCTGAAAGCCGGAGCTGGAGCGAGCGAGGGGCGTCGACAAATGATGCCGAGTATGGGAAGTCACACACGCGAGATCAGCTTCAGCTTCTTGCTGACTTCGGTGCTTCTGCCCTTGAAATTGCAGAAACAAGGATTCCCAACACAATGAAAGAAGACGAAACTGTTGTTACTTCTTGTTGAAGGTCCTAAACTGTGTCCGAGAGTCTCTGCCTGACCTGGCATGATCAGCTCGTGAGGGGACAAGCACGCTTATGTAATCCATCAACGTCACCAAACCTACATTGATAATGTGCAAGAAATTGATCTGTCCTTCTTCACCTCTCATAGGTCTCAACCCCTGGTGGATGCATGGCATGAAAAATATGGATTTCCTTGAAGAGTATAATCCTCAGACAGAGTGAGAATGCAAGTCTAGATAAATGATCATCTTAACATTTCCATAGCGTGCGTTATGCGTTTAGCGTCTATGATAGATTTGGGGAGTCGACTGAGCGGGATGCCGTGTTCTGCATCCTTTTCGTTTGCCGGAGTAAGTTTGAAGACTAGATCCTGGCCCCAACAGTAGCAGAGCGCAGCATCAAGATCTATGATTTCCCCATGGTCTTTGAGATCCTGCGCTTGTACGACCTCGACGTTGGGGTCCACATGACATTTTGCTACCTGACCAAAAGAAAGCGGTCGGGTCTAAGGGTATTGTATGTGGATTTGCAACAAAGATGGTGTGCGAGGCACTACTGCAGCTGGATCCGAAGCTGTCCTAGCGACTGGCGCGACGAAGTGTGTTATTGAGCCCCCTCATGCTGGCGAGGGCATGGTCGGCGCTGGGGTGATACACATGGATGCTCTTTGGGGAGCAAACGCCGGAGGCCGAAGAAGGGATCTCATACCCCAGTCAAATTCCTCAGTAAAGGCCAGAAGACTTTTGGCCTCAAAGTTCTCTGACAATTAGAACATTGCACTCAATGATGTCCTACATATGTCCAGTTCCTGGCTGTGGCGATCTCGAGTTAGTTGTTGCCAGCACCTCATCACCAGCAGTCTTGAAAGCAGCAACGGGTGTCTGCTCCAGCTCATATAGGCCCTCGAGCTCAAAAGAAAGCCTTGGTCCTCCAAGTGTTCATCGGACGCGGCGGAGTTCCTGCCCCAGCTGCTTCAGCATGACAAATTGAAAGAACGGACAACCCGAGAGAGCTGCTTGCCTCAGAGTGTTTCAAAGGCAAGAGCCCTTTTGCGCCAGACTTGTAGTCCAAGGGTGGAAACTATAGCTGTCTTACATCTTTATCTAAGAATTCCCATCACCCTCTAGTCAAAACCTCACTTCCCAAAGTTGGAAATGGCGGCAGGTACTTCAGTATGCCTAGTTATGCCTTGAGGAGATATAGCTTAATGGGATGCTAGCTGGTTTCGTTTCCAATCCGGTCACAAGAAAGATCGTCAGGCCCAGCCTGATAAGAGTTTATGGAATCAATGTTCTATACTTTTGTATATCTTTATCCAATATTTGACATGTCTACCTAGGTTCTTAGTCTCAATTTTCATACAAATATTAAAGTCCTCTGTGCCTGCCTATTTGGGGACCCGCCTAGATGCGTATGGATGTGCTTTGCGGCGAGAAGCGCCTTCCTCTCCAGCATCAGAGAGCGTCAGCCTGCCGTCGCAAACGGAATTGCCACTCCTCATCCGTCTTTCTAGGCTGGAGAAGCGTAAACCAAAAGAACAGCGCCGTCATTCAAGTCTCGAACCATAATAGGTCTCATTCTTTCACTTGCATGGTCAGCCAGCTTTAATCACTTGTAGTAAATCCCACATAGTTACTTGGCTATCATGGCCCACAGAGTCGAAATCTGCCTTATGGCGCTTCTCTAGCTGGGCAGCATTCCGCATCTCGTGATAGAGCTCAAAGACGCCGATATCACTCCAAAGGCCATAGAGTTCGACGACCACACAGGAGCTCTTACTTGCCCAAACCCTTGGAGCGTCAGGATAACAAGCCTCAACAGCCCAAATCGAATCGCTGTGAGCGAAGTCAATGAGGGAACGTGTACAAAACACCAAGACACACGGAGTACCTCTTTCCCAGGGGACCTGATGGTAGAGATACGTGGACATCCTCCCCTCAGAGCTCTGAGGCGCATACCCGACCGCATAACAGGACCAAGAGCGGACCTGACAGAGACGGAGACCCGCGCCCGGGACACATTCGTGACATTATTCCGCAAGCACAAACGCAAGGCCAAACCAAGCGGCAGACTGATGGACATGTTCGCCGCGAAGCTGAACACATTCTTCTTCTCGGGTCGCCTCACCTCCAGGCCGGAACCCATGATGCTGCCAGTCGAGACGGTGTGGGACGAATACCCGGCTGAGAAGAACCACCAGCTGGCTGAAAGCTTGACAAGGTTCGATAGCCGTCGTGGAGACGGTCACATCCGCATGACCCTTGGCCTGTCCAGGCAGAGCCGCTACACCACTGTCACCAGCGGCCGCTCTGAGCCCGAGGCTCTTCCTCTTGTGGACATCCTTGAGAACATGGCACATGAGATGGCACGTGCCTATATCTTCGCAATCGCCTGTCAACGGCCCACATGTGCCGGGCATGTCCACCAGAGCGTTGGGCACTATTCCTACGGGGAGGCCTGGAAGCGAATCCATACCCACAAGCAGGGCGTTATCAATGGGTAGGACCCGGTATTCAATTTTTCTTCGCGCCCAAGAGAGCGCGCAGATATGTTTTACAACGACATGACGTGGCGACATTACGGTCACAGCATGAAGACGTCGGACTCTGCGGACCTGGAGAGATAGTGTCTGAGTGTAGAATGATTGCGTCTCGGTAAATTGATTTCGACCAAAATTCACTTGTCAGGATTGAATCTCCACCAAAACTGACACATGCCAAAAGCTCCATGGCGTGAATCCTGTGGATTCTTTCGACCAGGGTGCGTGAGATCTCGCACTCTATGACCAAGGCCACTACGAAGGAGGCTGAGCTTGACCCTAATATTGTCAGCACTACTATTAACTTACCCCCTTGGCTCGCACCCTGAAAGCCAACTTTGTCTCGATGTGGGTGTCGAGACCTATGACCCCGGCCACATCCCCCAAATCTGGGAAGTGGTCCTTTTTCTCCCTAGGGTCCAGACAGTCGGGAATTGGTGGCGGTCAGCTGAGGTTTGTCAGCTGAATTGAGGCTAAAGGTTTCCCTTTCCCCTTTTGAGAAAAAGGAGGCATACAAGGGCGACCTAGAGATGTGCTAAGCTACTGCTGAGAAATAGCGGAGGATAATTGCTGCTCATGGGGCCGAGACGGCCGTATACAAGGGGGCAGTGTGATCATGGGATTGCAACTCGGATTTTGGGTGGCGACTTGGGTCGGGATTTAGTTGGATGATTTGTGGACAGTAGCTAGGAGGTTTTGCGGTTTGGAGTGAAGAAGCAACATGGATGGTTAAATACGCAGTGGCGAAGCAGGGGTCGCGATCAGAGGAAAGTGAGTCGAGTGCCTCAAAAGGGCATTTGTATGGTATATTTGTTCGGCCAAGTATCGCTCCAAGTGAATTTCCTCCTCGATGTTGCGTGAGCAATCAATCTAGTTATGCAAGTTGTAGTCAAGAAGGAAACCAATGCATGCTCCCCGAAATAAAACCGTGACCCCGAGTAATGCTTCCATCGATATGAGACGACGATAATGATGATGATGAGAGCAGGCCATCCGTGTCTGCGGCTCGTAGATGCAAGACCGATACCAATAAGGAAACCGAAACCATCAAGTCCCCCGGCACCGTACCAAATGCAAGGACGTGAGTCCAATGTGTACCTCCATTGACGAGGAACCTTCAGAACACACAAAATGTAACGCCAATGCCCACCCACCCGACCTACTCCCGCCTCCTCAAGGGATCTCAGTGACAGGCAGCGCAAAGCGCACCTTCTTGCCCGCCTTGTCGCCCCCGGGGGTCATGGCCCCGGTCTTGTGGCCGAGGGTGTCGACCTCAACGCTGCCCTCGCCAAACTCGCTCAGCATCTCGGCCTCGGGGTCCTCGTCAATCGACCAGACGTCGGGGCTGGGCTCGCGCCACGCCCGCGGTGAGAGGCGGTTCTCCCTGTGGTACCCGGCGGCGTGCATGGGGCCGGACCAGCTGCGGGGCCGCTGGACCAGGCGGGGCCGCCCCCGCCCGCCGGTCGCGATGGCCGATCTCCCCCGCGTGATCGGGGCCGCTGGCGGCCGGCCGACGTGGAAGGCGTCGGGCGGGAGGAGGAGGCTGGTGGACGAGGCCGAGGGCCCCTGGGCCATCATCATGCCCATCCTGTCGCTCTTGTCCAGTGCCTTCTGTGTCCCGGACTTGGCAGCGGCCTTGCGGCTGGCACCCTTGGACTTTGAGCTCGCGAAGTTGTGGTAGAGGCCGAATGGGGCGAGCGTGCCGCTCGGGGTGAAGCGCACATAGTCCTCGTCGTCGTCGTCGTCGTCGTCCGTGTTCGGGGTTAGGGCCTCGGGGGAGTTCCGCGAGGGCGGGGAGTTGGGCCCCGCCTTGGGAGGTGTCGGGGACCGGATGGGAAGAGGGAGCATCTTGGGCAGGGACAAAGGTGGCCGGGTGGGGCCGGTCAGGTCGAACGGGCTGATGCTCCGGATGGCCGGCTGAGAGTGGCTAGGATCTTCGATGCCGGCATCGAACATTTCCATCTCGAGGTCGACCGAGTCTATCTCGTCGTCCGTGTCACCATCGTCTAGGAGAGGAGTGGGTGTGAGGAAGTAGTTGATGGGGTCGTCGTCCTCGAGGGATAGTTCATCGTGGTTGGGATCAATGTCTATTGCCGCGTCCTCGGCCTCGACGCTTGGCTGCAGTCGCATCGCCGTCGGGGGCCACGAGTCTCGCCGTGAGACCTGTTGAGCCATCCTTGCAGCTGGCATTGTGGTGATGCCTGAAGTGATCTGCAGGGAGTTTATGCTCGAGGATATCGAGGAAGCTGACACCTTGTGTGTGTTTGCAGAGCCTCGGTGTGAAGTGCCGCGGCTTGCTTGGCTTGGCCAGTCACTGTCTGCCGGGTGCAGGCAACGAGTATGACAAGGTAACTGAAGTGGGGAGAGGGGGTAAAAGAAAATAAGGTAGAGTGCCAACCGTCCGTAAAGAACGCGGACGTTTACGCCGGCCAGGCCGGCTCACTTGACGACTCGTCAGAAGCGACCGTGGGAAGTCAGATATGATGCTGAGGTTGCTGCTGTTCCTCCCCTGGAACAAGTGACACAGGATCAAGGACGTCCTGTGATTGCCAAGACGGAGTAAGGGTAGAAGGAGACAGAGGTGGGAAAGACAAGGCAGAGGGGCTTCGGACGGGAAAGTGGATGGGAATATATACCAAGATGGGGGATGCCAGGCGTCGATGGGGAGAGATTGATATTCAAGCCACGCGAACGCGCACACCACCCACACCAACCCAGGCTCATCACAGGCATCAGTAGGATTCTGGGAATAAGTCGGGTGTGTGCAGAAGGTAGCAGTAGTGGACCCCCACACGCCAACCAAGAGGCACAGTGCTGATTACCTGGCGAGCTGGTGAGAGTCACGACGCTTCCCGAAGCGGAAAGCCTTCGGCCTGGCTGTCTGGGAACGGGGGGGGCGGGACCCTGGACGCGGCTGGGAGGCGAGGAGGTTGGTGGTCACCGGCCAGGCGATATTGCTCCTCACATTCCAGAGCCGGCTGGGCAAAGCCTCTCAGCTGGCCCAAAGGTCTCAAGTGGTTTTGCGGGGCGGGCTGGGGCCTCGCACGTGGACGGCACCAATGGGAGCCGCGAGAGCAGCAAGATGAATCACGTCCTAAAGCTGCGCCTGCCGGCGGGCGGGCGGACGTGTGTTGTGTCTCTGTGTGTGTAGTGTATGAAATCATGACGGTTGGGGGGGGGGGCGCCCCCTTTGGCCTTGGGAGGCGTGAGACAGTAGTGGATTTTGACGAGGCGCATGAATGGTGATTCGGCCCAAAGCGGCATCCTGCGTGGTGGGGATGTGTGTGACCGGCAGCCACCTGGGCCGGCGATTGCTACTGCATAGTAATAGTAGTAAGAAGAATACTACGATGCAGCAGGGCGCGGACCTTGTCGACTCCTTCGTGCAGGCCTCGTTGGGTCGGGTGCATGAGTGACACGGAGCACGGATGGCAACAGAGGTTTATCTGAAGGCCTGGGGGGTGATAAGCTGCAGCTGCAGCGATCGCCAGCTGCGCGTATGACAAAACCCCGTGATAGGCTTCTCGGCGGGGGGTGCCAGGGTGAAACGAGCGCGTCTCTGTGGAGAGGCAGCGAGGCAGGTTGGCGTAGCTTGGCTGCCTCTGCTTGTGAGACAAGAGAGCTCCATAAACTAGTGTAGCTCATATGTAGTGACGGTACACGGTAGTGTAGGACTCGGTGGGCTAGCCTGACTAGAGACTAGACCAGACTAGAGAGAGACCAGGACGTCCAATGGCCCGTGGCCTTCCCTGCTTTCCCCCCAGACTACCTGCCAAGCAGGTCTTACTTTCTCTCCCGGCAGGCACCGAACCCGATGATCACCACTCCCCAGGCCATCAACACCACATGACCAGGCAGCACACCATCACCACCTCCCAGGAGGGTGCTCCAGAGGGTGCCCAGGGGGTGCCGCTTTATCTCTTGTCTCCGCGCAAGCCGTCTGCGCGAGGCGTCGTATTCTGACTCAAGGTTGCACACCTCGGCCAGCTTCCTCGCATCGTAGTGCGCGTGTCAAAGATGCAGCATGCGAGCACCCCCCCCCTCCCCCGCCAGTGTCCAGCTGCCCATTGGACTCAGCGAGCAGATCGCCAGGGATCGCCAGAATCGTACCTGCATTATGCGTATTCTGTGGCGCACCGCCGAGTGACTCTTTTCCCCAATCTCGTCACTGCCTGCCGGCTCCTCGGTGAGGACACATGCACAAACCACAAAGGCAACCCCGTAGGACTCGGATCCCTCCCAAGCACCAAGGCGCCGTGGCGTTTTGGCCTATGCGTGTTGATTGCTAACAGGCCCAGATAATCTCGTCCGCCTGCCCTGCCCTGCCCTTTTGCACACGCTGACGAGTCATGCTCTGTCGCCCGTTGAGCCTCAGAAGCAGGTACCATGTGTGTGACCACTGCATCCTGTGACGGCTGTGTCGTGAGAACACCTGCACTACCTCCCTGTGGACTCGGACGAGAGCCTCATCGGCCTTTGCTCGAAAGGGAAACACCGAACCCGAGGCCCGGCGGCTATCGAGGCTACTAAACAATCCCAAATGGCGCCCGCGTCATCGTTCGTGGGGGTCTTGGGGTCTTCATCTTGATGTTGATCTTCCGGGGGTGCATGAGAAGTGGCATTGATTAGATACCAGCACGGCAGTGGGGCCCTCTTTCTGCCCAAACGTCGTGAGATGGGTCCACTGTCCGCGGTCCCACTCACCTCCATCATGATCACCGACCCGGTCCGGCACCGACCCACTTCGGCAATCGATTCTTTCAGGTTACCTGAATTAGGCCGGTGGAGCAGTCAATAGCGTCAGCGGGCATGTGTGTCTAAGTCGATACGCAATTGACATTAAGATCCGGGCCAAGTTCTCTTTTCGCTTCCGGCCGCCTTTTCGCCGTACTCGACCCACCCAGAGGATTATTTGTAATTGACGCCGTTGGCGGAGGATTCAACGACGCGTCGTTGGCTAGACAGACCCGCGTGGCCGACCCGTAGTCTCTCCTGCTCACCTTCGGCCTTGGACGACAAGCGGACCGGCCACCCCCATGCCCAGTGCGGCTCCACAACGTCAAGTGCCCCAATATCAAAGTTGGTGCTGCCGTCAGCACACACACGCAGATATACCTTTGTCTCCTAGCCGTAGTAGCCATCCTTTCTGGATGCATCGGCGCATCCTCCCGTCATCTTGTGCTACGGCCAGCAGGTGAGCCTCCAAGCGCTGCCCGCAGCGTGCTGTGCAACAACTGGTCCCGCCGAAGCCGCCGTCGCACCGCCTCACACGACGACAGAAAGAAAAAAAAAAATACAGATTCTGTCCAGGGTGTGTGACCTGAGTAATCGGAACTCAGCTCTCCGATGGTTGGCGGATGCCCCGAGGCCTTGCGGCGCCGAGTGGCTAGTCGTTTTTGACTGAAAATATGATCAGTCGGCTCACGCCCTGTCCGAAAGAGGAAGAAACAGAGACTGGTTCAAAGACAATTCGGGCAGAAGGGTCGACTCCTCTCATTGGTCACACTGATTTACTAACGGGATCATCAATCACTGTTTGTGCACAGGTATATGCGGATTGCGAGTTGTATACATGCCGAGGGCCTCTCACAAGGGGAGGCCACCAAATATCTACAAGATATGCGCTACCTAGATACACTTGAACGACGCAGCATCGTCGGGGTCAGGGCCGACAAAGGTCAGCACCTTGGGGTACATGCACAGGTTGACAGTCCTGGTGGCGGTGGCGTTCTTGGTCGCCGGCCCAGTACCGGGCAGGAACTCAGGCGCCGTGCCGTTCTCGACCCAGTTGATCAGGGCATTCAGGACCCCGCTGTTGGGGTCGAAGCCCGGCCCGCCGCGGCAGTGGCCGACGCCGGGGGCGAGGAAGAAGCGGTAGTAGTCCTGAACATTGGGGTCCCAGGCCATTACGCGGTTGTAGTAGTCGACGGTGCCGTTGTAGGGGATGAGGCCGTCGTGGGTTCCGTGCCAGGTGATCATCTTTGTGCCGCGGGCCTTGAGGTCCGTGAGGTCGACATTGCTGGTGCCGATGGCGGACGTGTACTGGTCGACGGCCATGCGGTTCAGCTTGTCGAAGCGCTCCTGCGCCAGGCCGGCCGTGGCGAGCTTCCAGGTCGAGTTGCGCTCCAGGAATGTGCCGTACCAGTCGTCGGCGGCGGAGAAGGGCGTGTAGGTGCAGTTGTCGACCGATGTGCAGTTGGGCTGGAAGACGCTCGAGAAGGGCCCTTCATGCCCAAAGCCGTACCAGAAGAAGTCGCCGGAGCCCGTGCGCGGGCCGTCCCAGAAGCCCTGCACGAGCTGCGCCATCTTGTCGGTTACGGTCACGGTCCCGTTGGGGTTGATGCAGTCCACCTCCTGGCCGACTATATCGGAGGCGTTGAAGTCGCACTTTCCGGGCAGGGCGATGATGTTATCCTTGACGCCATCGAGCTCGTCACAGGCGTCGAGGGCGGCCTTGGAGAAGGCGTCAAGCACGCACTGGGGAGGCACGACGTCTGAGTGATGTGTGGTTAGTGATTGCTCTTATCTATTCCCCCCCCCCCCCCNCCCCCCCCGCGGTGACTTATATGGAAGAGACGGCCGTCAAGTGATGGTGGACTTACCTAGTAACTGGGCCAGGAAGGCCGCATTGCCCGAGGCCGCCTGGAGCTGAGGCCAGTTGATGGCCGAGCACGATGCCAAAATGCCGTCAAAGTGCTCCGGGAAGCGCTGGGCCATCATGTGGCCCTGCCGGCCGCCCGTGGAGCACCCGTTCCAGTACGAGTAGACGGGGTCCTTGCCGTAGTAAAGCTTCGTCGCGGCCTTACCGAGCTTGGCCGCCTCGTCGAGGGCCACGGAGGCGAAGTCGTTGAGCGCCGGCCAGTTGGTGTTCCCCTCGCTGACGAGCCCCCACTGCGCCTGGGTCGTTGTCGCGTTGTGCCCGCCGTCGGTGGACGAGGTCGTGTAGCCCGAGGCCACGGGCGCCAGGATCGAGAAGTCGCTGCCGGCCGTCCAGCCGCCGCCGCCCGTCATTATGAAGCGCGAGTTCCATGCCGAAGGGTCAAGCGGCAGGCCCACCCAGGTGTTGACGTTGTCGCCCTGGCCCGGGTGCGTGTACCGGATCGAAACCTTGCAGATATCGACGGCCGAGATGGTCTCGCCCGTCGAGGCCGAGATGATGCCGACGCCAACGCCCGTGCTCGAGCCCTCGCCCGGGCTCTGCGCCAGAGACTGGTTGCGCAGCGGCGCCACGTCGAGGGAGAGGATGTTGATGTTGTCCAGCGTGAGGGACGCGAAGGCCTCGGCGTTGCAGGCGGTCGCCGAGGCCGATGGCGCGGCGCTGGTGGCGGCGGCGGCGGTGAGCACCACGAGGGCAAATGGTGAAAGAGTGGATGCCATGGCCGTGAAATGTCCCCAGACCAGACTGGAATGAAATGAATGAATGGATGGATGAAAAGCAAGAGAGCGAAAGAGAGTATGCTTGGTGCTGCGTCAACTACAACATGATTCCCCATCGTGGCGAAGGAGACTGGCTCACTTATATATCAGCAACCAACTTTTCGAGCCTATACATGCGGCCATCAACATCATAGTCGACATCTGAGTCTGCATAAGGGGCAGATTAATCAAGAGTTCCACTTGCAATCCCCACTCCTGCGGCCCTATTTTCAGAGCCCGCGACCAAGCATGCGGGGGAAGAGTGTTCAGCCAACCCGTCTGGAGCAGTACGGAATTGTGTATCCCGCAATGGAACCCAAGCGTTGACCGAGGAGACACAAGTGGGCGAGGCCACGCAATCCCTCTTTTGCAGGAGGAGGGGACCGCATTCAGGACGAGTCAATCCCCATGCAGCCTGTGGATATTTCTGGCACTATATATGACCTGTCTCGTTCTGACTACGGATATTCGACCATACCAGACTCAAATGGAGGGTACACAAACCGCTAGTAACTAAGCAGCCTTGGCCCTCAAGGGCCACTCACTACAAGCACAAAACAGCCCCAAGAAGCACCTTACACCTCCAGGCTAGCAATCAGATTATGAAACGGCCGGATGGGGCGAGGGTCGCGGACAATGTCCGCCCACCCAGTTTTTCAGACCGCCGAATCAGCTTTAACCTGCGGCCCACCCAATATAAGGAATTAAGCATGCAGCTCGCTATGTATTATGATATCCTCCCTTTAACACCGCGCTTTAGAGCCCCTTAATGTTCCTTATTAGAGCACCTTAATACGTGCCTATGGAAGCCCTTCCTCTTGGCGCGCTGAGGGCATAGAGGGTTAGGGCTTTATCTCCTATTTAAGTTTAGGGGGTCCTGAAAAGGTAGGTGAGCGGATGTTGAGTAGGAGGGTCGGACAATGCCGGTAGGCATTGCTGAGCACCATCTAAGCCCCATCCTGGTGCCCTTCTGGGTGCTTAAATCAAGCGAGTTTGTTTTTAAGGAACTTTTGAGTGCTTGGATATAGGGCATTGTACAAGGCTGCCTAGTCACTAGCGCTTTCATACGCCATCCGTTTAACCATGTGTGGATGTAGACATCCGCATTCTTAATTCTTGGTGCGTGAGAGCATGATGGTGACTTGCTTGGCTGAGTGTTCTGCTTAATACTTGATTAAATGTGTCATGGTGGGATGCAAACAAGAGTGAAGAGTATCGCAGATGCAGTAGTCTATTGAAAGCTCTCCATGATTCTAAATTGTTGACAACCAGTTTTGTTGCTTTCTTCTCGTCAGAAGACAACTGTGACATGCGTTATGAGGTTGATAGCCACGGCGATTATTGATATGACACCGGAATTATAGGGGATGTGGCAACTGGGCATATAGATGCTCGAGAAAGGGGTTGCAAGGTCTAGTTAAATCGTTTCTATAAACGCATCGGCCGAGAGGTCGCATCACCATAAGCAGCTTCCGGGTTCATTCTTAACGCGCTTAGGAATAACAAACTCCCACCTGGACCTATTTCTCCAAACGCCATGACCACCCTGTGGTCCAGTCTACGCCGTGCTAGGGTGGAACCACCTCCCGTAGTTCTTTGAAACCTTGGAAGCTGACTCGCAACGCCGCAGTACGTTCAATGCTGGGACTTGGCTACCTGTCACCAGGCTGACATCTGGAGCAGTTCAGATCGCCTCTACCGCCAGTGCGGGAGGGCAAAGGCTATTAGTTAGCAAGTCAGAGTCTCCCGAGCTTGAATTGTGTTTACATGGCGCAGGGTGCAAGGGTCTGCGGATAAATGTTTACAAGTGAACTTGTTTCGTCTACCCAAGATGTTTGTCGGTTCCAAGTAGAGAAGTCATGTGGGCCAGATTTTTCTAAATGGAGGCACCGGGGCACTTGGTTGCCAAAAAGGGAGGAGATGAAGAGAAGAGAGGTTGATGTGAAGGCTGGACCACAAGTGTGTGACGCTTGACCATTCTTGAGCATTAAGAATGGCCGGACCTATATGTGTAAGTCCTGTCATTGGCAGTAGTATTTGCCCGCTTGATCTGTGCAGCTTATCTTATTTTATCTGCCATGTGTTGTTGCGTCGTGATTATATGCGGTTGAGGACACTGGCTGCTCCCGCACGAGCAGAGGCAATTCCTTGAGCTTAAATAAGTCTTTGGACAATACGGATACGTATTAATTAGACTCCGGAACTGCCGAGGCCACGAGGCCAAAGATACCTAGGTAGGTATGCGCAGGCTGTCTTTCTACAATACCCTAACCCTGGCCTGAGATCTTCTCAATGCACATGTGCGCATGGCGAAAGGGGAAGAGAGCTTGGCTGGCTGGCTGGCTGACTGACTGCACAGCTCTGAGCAGACTACGGAGTACTGTGCATGTATAGCCTGCCAGCGATTGGAGATGATGACGCCTCGATCAGCGCCATGGCAGGCAGTTGTCGTCTAGCCCCGAAGTTGCTTATGCAGCGCAGTGCGTGGTCCTCTAAGTCAAAAGCTGACGGGTCAGGGAACGGGTGTTGCAGACGGTTCAGCTGCTCGTTCTCCAAGACTCGCCAAGGCAGACTGACGGTCAATTGAATGGGCCTATCGTCTGCAAGGCGCTCGCAATGGTGGCCACAGCATGATACTGCAGGTTTTGGCTCCTGTCATGGGATGAGGGGGTGGGTCGGATGGACAGGCAAAGTTGGCAGAACCTCGACGACGACAGATTGGTTTCTATGGTACTGTATTGCCAGGTTCGGAACTTTATAGGGGGCTGATTAGAGAGGCTGGCTGGTTTGCGGGCGGCGACGAGGATGGCTTGTCCAAGGTGGGCGGTTGTCGTCGGGGCTTGATTATGCTCACGCCCGTACTGAACAAATGGGATGGACTGAGGTGGCCTCGACGTGGCATGGGAGAGAGCCTGCGACGACGAGTGACGGCATCGCACCGTGCCTCAGGCTGTGAACCCACCTAGTGTAAGATGCAGTCGTCCTCGGAATGCGGCCGGGGAGTAAGCGGGGGAGTGGGAGGGTTGTGAGAGAACAGAGAAGAAGGGTTGGAGGGGGGAGGACTATGACAGCTCATCTCGTATGGTAGTGTAGGTATCATACCCGTATCGACATCAGGACTCGACTCTTTGGAAGGTTCCAGGTTTTGACATACTCGTAAAGTCGTAAAGTCGATAGCATTCGCCCATGTCGATCCAGCAAGCCTTGGACAAAGTGTACATAGTAGTCGTGGGTGGAAAGCTTGCGAGCTTTGGATCCTCGTCAGATGCAGAAGCAGGGTTGTGTCCTGGAATGGCGGATTAAGTTGAAATACACTACATACGTAGAGGCTGGGAGTGGGGCTGGGAGCCAACTTTGGCATGTTTTTGGCAGCCCAGCTCAGGCCCAAGCTCGCCTGGCTCGTGGCTGGCGGGGCCCAGAATCGCATCTTTGGATGAAGCGAGCTACTGCACTCGCAGGGGCCGCCCGGGGCCCATTTGTTTATTTTTCTGCCGTCTGCAACCCCGTCCCGGGCCTCGTCATTGGCCAAAGCTTCCCTCTTCCCACTGGAGTTTGTTGTTGTTTGGGGCCTCGGCCATCCGACTTCAGGTCGCTGCAGCCCTGCCCTGCCCTGCACTGCACGGCCCGCCTGGTTTTCCATGGACCCGTCCGCGCCTCTTCCCACATGCTCTACTGCTGCTGCTGCAGCATACTCCGTACTCACGACGCCCACGCACCACACCACACCACACCACTCCCTCGCCCACTTGTACGGAGTACATACTCCATACTCTTGATGGCCTCTGTTCGCCTGCCGTGAGCCAAGGGCAGATGTACGAGGTTGTTTCATTCTTTTCCCTTGTTCGCTCCTTCATTGGAGCACCCCTCCGTCTGCTTACTCTTCGTCACGATCTGCCCAGTCAAGTCCGGGCCTGGGCTGTCTGGCTGTCAGTCTCTCTTTGCCTGTCATTCTCGACAATCATTTCGTTACATACGTCCTGTGCCCACTTTGCACCCAGCCAATCGACCTATCCTTTTTGTCTGCCGGCTCCTGTCCCTGGCACGCTTTCTTCCGCCTGTCGATCTATTCCCCTTCCCTTTGCGGCCTTCAGGTGGTAGTCGGACACCAACATCGACCGACACGTCTGTTGATCCCACCAACACGCTGTGGTCAAAGAAAACTCTCAGACCCTCCATCACATGCAAGGCTGTTACCGCCGCTGCCTCCTTCTCGACCTTTGCTATTGTGGCCTCTTGTTGCTCTGCCGCCCCGTTATGACAGCATGTGGTTCTTCTAGGTTCGTACGACTGCCAGAAACCCCCTTCCGGATCCATTTCAGTGGGCCGGCCCTCAACGTCATAACACCCTGCTGCGCCGCTCCACTTCTTCCCCTTCACCGCGCACCACGACTCGCCAGACGGGACACCAGTGGCCCCAAGGCAAACATACACACTGCGAAGCAATGGGGGCACAAGGCGGTGCTGACAAGCTCAACTCTAGAAGATGGCCCCTACGAAACCGTCAGCCGACGAGGGCAGCAGAGACAAGGACAAACAGCCCACCAGTCCGCGCCGCGCCTCTGTCGCAAGGAACCCACCCCCGGGCCAAAAACGATCTGGAAATAATGGTGTCGCCACGCCTCCCAACCGCAGAAACTCGGCCTCCCAGACCCCCAAGAGTGCTCCTGCCGCGACCGGTGCCGGGGCTGCTAATGGGGGAGTCCGGAAAGCCTCCGCCAAGAAGCCTGTCGAGCCAACTCTGCTCGGGGACTTCCTCCTTGGGCGACCCTCTGCCGCCCGTGTCGCCGCTGCGAAGCGCAAGAGCCTCGACGCCGCCGCCGTGAGGGCCGAGTTGCACCAGCAGATGCGCCAGGATGCCGTCCGCCGTGTACAACAGCCTGGTAAGGTTCAGGCGCGCGTCAAGGCCTGGCAGAAGGCCAATGCTGCCGCCATGACCCAAGGAAACCCCGAAGAAGCTGCCAGCGAGCCAACTGAGGTCGCTGTGCACGTGGAAGCCGAGAGCGTCACCGAGGAGGACCGCGTGCGCATCAAATCTCGACAAAAGCCCAGGCGAAAATCTGCAACCTCACCCAAGGCGTCTCCTCCCGGGAAGGTCGAGAACAGGAAAGAGACTATCGCAGAGCCGAAGGAGAAGCCGAGGCCAAAGGAGGCGGTACCGGAGGACCCGCGCATCAAAGGCCCCCCGAAAAAGAGAATAGTCAGCGACGAGCACTGGATGAAGAGGAATGGCGGTAATAACATTTCCAAGGAGGCTGCAGCTGGCACGAAACCAGGCGCACCGGTGGGTCTGGGCCCGAGCCCGATCCCGAAGGACTTCCTGCAGAGGACGGCCGTACCGCCAAAGATTCAGAACAAAATCAAGGACTGGGCAAGCAAAGTTGAGCTCCCGGCTTCCCCGGAACCTCCCGAGATTCCCGAGGTTGAGATCCCCAAAACCTCGAAGCCGACGCTGAAGTACAGCACGAGATGTGGAGAGACCATCACAGTCGAGGAAGCTGCCAGCGGGGTATCAAGTACCGCAAAGACCCGGAGTAGTAGAACAGACGATGATGGGATCAGGATCAAGCCAATGCGGACGGCCAGCCCCCGAGCTACTGGCGACAATGGTATACGAGTGAGACCCATGAAGACCGCGCCGCCAGTACCAGATGATGGGATCAGAGTACGGCCCATGCAATCCGATGACGCGCCTGCCCACTTGAGTTCATCAAGGCCATCATCAAGGGAGAAGAGGACTAGGATTCCCAGCATAAGACGGGATCGAACGCCACCTGACAGGATCGAAGTCATCGAGGAGCCGGAAACAGATGTCGAGACTACTCCTACGAGGAAGTCAAAACCCCGCCGCCCACCACCAAGGAGGATGCGCAGTGCTTCTGGCCCAGCCCTGACTACGCACGAAACAGCCACCACACAGACTGGAAGCTTGTCTGAGGACGACCGCTCCTGGACAAGTGACGACTCAACATCGGAAGACGAGTCCGACAGGCCATCCAGTGCCCCTGCAAAGTCTCTCGCAGAAGTACCATTCGGCTATTCAGCTTTCAGCGAGCTTGACCTGCCGGTGGGGGCAGATCACCACCATATTAAGCGACCAAAGGCGCAGAGGACCTCGAGCTTCAAGGCTGTGCCCAAGGCCTTCAAGAAGATTGTGACAGGAGCCAAGGAGATTGTACACGAGAGGGTTGACCCGCCTAAGCCAGTCACAAACCAGCCACCGAGCATCGAAAGCTGGCTTAATGGAACGGTTGACCCCTTCGTTGACCAATCTGCCCCCCAGCCTGCGGCCGTCGAGAACCCCGCTGTGAAGCCCGTCGAGAAGCCCGTACAGAGACGAGTGTCAGCGGAGATGACCCCAAAGAAAGAAACTGGCGCAACCCCGACAGAACAGCCAGTTCCGGAGGATTCTAGCAGAGCCAACCACGATAGCCAAGCAGCGGCGCCGGAGAAGCCGGCAGAACCAGTCCTTAGTCCATCGGCAGGGCTGAAGAGGAGCAAGGCTACTAGGAGTGGCTCTTCTCCGTTGAAGCAAAGCCCGGTCAAGAGGCCTCTCCGCGAGACCCTCGGCAATCTTTTTAGGGGAGAGTCCAGTGGGCACAAACTCCCCACAAAGGCTTACTCCAGCTATCAGGACATGGGACCCGAATCAGACCTCAGCTATATGGATGACGTTGACGATTATGACGAGCGCACAGTACGTGATGATCGCCATCATCCTGGGGAGAATTGCAGGCGTTCCTTGTCGCCAGATTCATCATCATATGTTTCCACAGATGTAATCAGCAACACAGAGGGTCCGTATATGACACCAGCCCTTCCTCTTCGGAAACCGCCACCCACAAGTGGATTGCACGAGCTCTCAACTATCGCCTCAGAAGAGTCAGCGAGCACAGTCGGGTCCGAGACTACGTCGATGCTGTCGGAAACTACCATCACGCAGACGACAGGGCTTACTAGGTCCACCGCGGCGTCACGCAGAAGCAAGGGCTCGGGCTTGAAACGCCGCCTCACGAAGCACTCTGATCTCGTCTCGGTCCTATCTCTACCGGATAATGATGATGTCCCTATCCGGGCCCGAAGTATCAGATCTACAAGCAGCCTGCGGAGGCGCACAAGTAGGTTGGGAAAGGGTACCGTAGACGACGTCTTGAGAGAATTCGCCGTCGACGAAGACTTCTATCAACGGGAGCTCAGAACACTTGTCGACGGGGCTATTCCGGTCCTCCTGAATCAAGTAGTCCATGGAAAACATGACTACGCTAATGACCTGTTCGGATCTTCAGCAGGTGGTCAGTCGGACTCTATGGAGAAGACAGTGGTCGACATGGGGATCGCGCTGGAGAAGCTTAGGAACCTGCACAAGTGGGCACCTCTGCACGATGTCAACAAAATCCTCAACTGGCTCCTGACCGCTTACCCTATATACGATAAATATTTGGATGTCTGGCGTCTGGGTTTTGAGGGAATCGTTGTGAATCTTGCCCCTGCTCCGGGCAGAGCCGAGGATGAAGACTCGTTAGTCAATGCCATGCCTCGCAATGAGGATGGAGACGTCGTGGATACCAAAGGACAACCTGTCGATCTCCAACATCTCCTGACCAGACCAGTGACACGAATCAAGGGCCTCCTGAAGCTCCTCAAGGTAACGAATCCGTGCAATGGCATTCGGGATTGTGACGCAGACTGACAATTGAATAGAGCGCGGAGGCTTTCAGAATTCAATGTCCAGATCTCCCGGCGGTGATCGACGACTTCTCTGCCCTTCAGGAAAAGGCACGGAGGCGCCATCGTGAAGAGGTTGCTCGCAAGACGGACGAAGATGCAAACAATACTGACACGAGCCGATGCTGTGACCTGCGAACGCTCAACGTAATGGACCATATCCTCATTGACCCAAGCAGGCAGGTCAATGCCAAGGACTACTTCTCATTGGACCTCACTCATTCTCGCGGACAGAGAATCGAGTGCCGGGTTGAGTTGATATATCGAGACAAGCCAAAGGACCCGCTTGACCGTGGCGATATCCTTATACGGGACATCGGCCACGCGCGATGCTGCCTCATGTTTCCCCCTATCCCGAAGACCGCAATATCAGCGCGCCGGGGCGAGGAGCCTGGCGCATTGGTTGTCATGGTCCGTGGCAGACACAATGGCAAAGAGTGGTACGAAGTGTTCACGCTGTCCACCAACCTGGAGGACCAAGTTATGGATTGGTTGGAAATTTTCGGCTCTAACCCGTTACCGCCGGCCACAACATCGTCACTTATCGAGGACATCACCCCTATCCAGGCAGCCAAATCAGATGTCTCTGTTCCGTGGGGCGAGCGAACAGGCAAAGAGCCGGCCAGGCGTCGCAAGTCTCATGAACCTCGCTCGACCGCGTCACAAGTCTCCAACGAGGCCGAGGAGCGGCCAAAGGCCAAAACACCCAGCCGCTATCACGCACGCCACGCGAGCTCCCCTACTACTCCGACCACACCGACATCAGTGGCGTTAAATCCTCTGGACAACACGTCCCCAGAGCGGACACCGACTCGGGATTCTGTTCAAGCGACCGCCCGGCCGCATTCTCTACCAACGACACCGCTGCGTGAAGATATGCGACCCGAGCCCGGTAGACTGACCAAGTCGCCCCCCAACAACAAGCCGTTCCGTGAAGACGGCGCTCCTCCACCTCCAATTCACCGCACTTTCTCTTCCGAGAAGTCTCCATCCCTTAGCCCGCCAGTGGAACTCAATCCTCCTGCCTCGAGAATTAGGCGCCGTGGCTCATCGCCTCTTAAACACGAATACCGCCCATCTGACGTCTCATCTGACTCCTCGGAGACTGAAAGCGACTCGGCTTCGGAAGCCGAATCCTCTAGCGACGAACTTGATGAAGCCGATGTTCCAGACCCCCAGCCAGCTATCAGTATCAAGCAAGAATCGGAGATTACAGGCACCGAGACCGTCGTGTCTGACAATAGCATTGCCCCCTCGCAGTCGGCCTCTCAGGTTGGTCTATACGGGCGACTTGGCCCAGGAGGTGCCAAGGACCCCGAGTACATTGTTAAGAGCATCGCGACCATCTCGTACTGGTCCAACAAGAAGGGCCAATGGACAGAAGCCTTGGATGAGCCGTGCTCCATCCACATCACCCCGGGCTTGATTGAGGCCTACCCACTTGCTGTGCACTCTGTTTCCGGCCCAGGGGCTCTGAACTCGTCCGGCTCATCCGAACTAAACAACTCCGATCCTGCTCGCACGCAGCCCTTGATTGCTCTCGAACTCACGCCAATCGTGATGATCCGTCAGAGTACTATCCTCGATCTTGAAGTCCGCTCACCGGTCCGGCCATACTGCAAGCTCTCAAAGATTGATGGCAAGATCTTCCGGTTCCGTGCGCTTTCTGCCAACGACGGAACGGAACTTTACATGGCTGTTCACAAAGCCCGCCTCAACAATGCTAAATACAGGGCTTTGGAAGAAGAATCCCGGTTCCGTGCCTTTGGGCAACCCCAGGCAGCCCAGCAAGGTCCGGAGTCGCAGTCAAGCGGTAGCAACCGCCGTGGCTTGTTCGGTAGGAAGAACAGCTACCGTGCTTCGACTCGCGCTCCGTCTCAGTCCTTGTCTCAATCCCAGGGCACATCTTCCAGCGTCTCGGCACCGTCCCTGCTCAAGCGTCTGACGGGCACAGGCAATCTCTCCTTCAACATTAATAAATCATCCGTCGACCGTTACAGCCGCCCCAACTCCGCGACAGGTGGAGCGGGCTCGCTGTACACGAGCAGCTCCTCCTCGGCTGACGGCATGACAACGCTACGATCGCCGTCAGTGTCGCTGGCAGGAGCAAGCGGCCGCACTCAAGTCCTCGGCAGCGACAACCTCAGGATCCGTTGCCACCTACTCGTCACGTCGTCAAAATGGGAAGATCATGGCAACTGCAACTTGCAGATCACAAGGCCGCCTCCGGGTATGAGACAGGAGTTAAGAATCAGGCACGGCATGGAGAAGCGTGTGATCGTGACCAAAATTCCTAAGAAATCGTTTGGTTTCGGATCATCTTCCCCGGAGAAAGACGACAAGAAGCCTTTGGTCGTGCTGGACGTCGTTCTGGGTTCAAAGTGCTTCAGTCGACTAGGAGCCCGGGGCATTATCCTCAACGTGTGGGAGGAGGTGCGCGATGAAGACAACAATATCGGCCTCGCGCCAAAGACAGGTGGCCTGTCCGGCAAGGTCACCAAGTGGTGCTTCCAGTGCAGCAGCGCGATGGAGGCAAACTGGATCTTCGGCCTTGTGGCCCAGGAGGTCAATATCGGCCTCGGGGAGCCTCTACTACCATAATGCCAGGTGTGGTAAATCGGCACTCCCGCGGCAGGCGTGTCTTGTACTCTTCCTTCTGCATGTTTTTGACTTGTTGTATTTTATCCAATGGTGTAAGGGTCCGCATGGCGAGGTGTTTACAAGATGTTATGCATGGCAATGCGCTGGTACCCCAGCGGTCCCTTCATCGAAAGGTCGAGGCTGTTCTGAGACAGCTAGCTCCGCCGTGAGATACACTCTACATTCATCCTCTGTTTCTTTGCATTTACGCAGGCTAGAAGGATGGGCGGTGGTCGTATACGGACCGATCTCTACGAAAGGAGAGGTTCAAGGGAAATGGGTTGGTGAATTGGTCAGCGGGTCGGCATGGAGAGGGGGGAATCTCCTTTCGGATGGGAAGACATGGGATGCCGTTATGCGTGGCTTTCTATCCCTTTTTTTGGTACCAGATATGATATCCCAGTGTTCATGAAGGCGAAGGATAGGCGGTAGCGACCAAGAACCCAAAGCAAGCATACACCGGGTCAGCGGGTGTTGGCGGGTAGCGATGTATTGGTATTTTTGGCTAGCGAGCGACGTTTTAGTCTTGAGGTGAGAATTGAGTAATAATTATGATGCAGAATGCGACGTCTTGCCTGATATTGGCTCTCTACATGATGCTGGCCTTGGACAAAGCGATGGCTGTCCATGTCGTGCAATATTCTCCCCGTCACTTACTGCTCTTTCAGGAGTTATCGGGGCACTCGCGTTTTGGGAACCGTTTGACATATCACCATGGTCAGAGGGAAGCAGCATTCTTTGGTTGTGGCCTCCGGCACTATCCCCGATCAAACCCGGCCCCGTCCGGCATCAGGTGAAACCAAGAGACGAAGGAGGTAGCCCTGAAACAAATCCCAAGGCAGCGGGCATGCCACCCCGAACCGGGGGCCCAGGCCACGCTCGTCCTCGTCCCAAGTCTTGCCACGCTCGTCCTCGTCCCAAGTCTTGATTGCTCGTGGTGAACAACGTCGGGCCCGCCAGTGTAGCGCGGGGTGGCTTTGTGGCTGCTTCCCACTCCACTTTCACGATGCATCCCTCTCTTGTGCCCACCCAACGGCGAGGCTCGCTCGCCACGGGCCTGCCTGTCGCAAGCCGGAGGATTCCTCGTCGGGATGCCCTCCCCCCCCCTCCTTCCCCTGGAGACTCTTGACGCGACGTAGCATCCAGAGGTAAGCATCACTCATACCACCACTCGGGACATCAATCACGGAAGCACCTGCTGATATGACTTGCCGGTGCCCGAGGATTGGAGGGGCCGACGGGGGTTGAGGTCAGGCGAGGTTGACAGCAGTTGCCTGTGGTGCCATGGGCAGGCATGTGTGGCTGAGGCTCGCTCCTCTTAAGACCAGCCCACTGTTACAGCATGTGGAATCTTGGTTGCCGCCATAGGCATATGGAGACGAACTATAGTCTCAAGTTTCATGCCGTCAGCCCGAATTCGACTAAGAGGGGAAAAAAGAGCCAAAACAGAAAAACACGTGGGCTCACTCGCTCTCGTCGGAGGAATGTAACCTTCTGCCGAGCCTACAACCACTCACCACCTACACATATCGCCATGGATCAGATTCCTGTGGCATTACAACCATGGTGCAGTGTCTCCGCCAGGCCTCACGAGCGCGCTCCACGTAGCCCCCGAGCCACAAACACGTGAGCAGTCTGACAGACACCCTCGATGGCTGACCACACATCAACATACTCCCAATCAAGAGGAACACACGCAAGCTCAACCGGCCCGCAGGCGGCGTTAAAACATTGCTTGGCATGACACGTGAGCTGAACACCTCCCGGCCTCTTGCCCGAGAATCGATGGCCGGCCCCAAGAACCCGTCCAGGTTCAGGCTTCTTCGAGATGATGACCCCCCGGGGGGGGGGGGGGGCGAGGAGCAGAAGCGGTGAGAGGAACATGACGAAAACAAACAAAACACACACACACACACACACACACAGAGAGAGAGAGAGAGAGAAGGGAGACAACACAAGCCAGCTGGCCCAACGAACACGGCCACACAGCCCCTCCTCCCAGTCCCGGCGGGCGAATAAGCAGCGCCCATTTCCTGATGGTAACTTGTCCGTCTGACATGCAGGCCGCCCCAGTGCCAGGGTTGCGTGCCTGACGATCTCTCGAAACCCACACTAATCCGGACGGGCGGGTGGGAAGCGGCCTCGCTCGCTGCCAAATATAGACGAGAGAAGCAGCAGAGCAATGTGTACACGAGCTGTGTGACAGGGGCAAGCAGAGATTCGGCCACGGACCCCCGTCCCGCCCCAGGCGGGCGGGCGGGCAGGATAGGCGGCGCCCTCCCAAAAGAAAAAGTTGACCAATATTAACAGAGCATACTCTCTATTATACAGTGAGGAGCGGGCGGGAGGCAGGACCCGATAGGACGGCAAGGAAGAAGCATAAAAAGGAGAAAAGAAGCCGGCAGGGGGAGGGGGGAGGGGAGCGCCTCGGACGAACCGGGGGGTAAAAAAAAAAAAAAAAAGGGCAAAAAAGAAAAGTGACGGCATCAAAAGTACGCCGCAATGACGGGAGACACATACACACCACACATGTGAGCCCTCCGATATACACACACCGGTGATGGGTTGGGTGACTTTATTCCGCCCCCCCTTCCGGCTGTCGAACCCGCGCACGCCAGTCAAGAACGTGGGTGGGCTTCCCGGATGACACGGTCAGCTCAGCCGCGCCGTGGCTACGTTCCCGCGATGCCCCGATGTGGGAAAGGTGAGCGGAAAGGGGCAAATGCGACCATGCATAGACAGGCGCAGGATGGATGAGGAATACACAAGACACGAAGCAAGAAGGGAGGGGGAGGGAGGGAGGGCAGGAAAATGTGCTTGTCAGCTTGGCCTTATTAGCTTGGTAGCCTCGCAGGGCTGAGCCCAGCCGAGGGGACCCCGATATTGGACATTGATGGATGGGTGGATGGGTGTCTCGCTGCCACGCCGTGTGAGCCGGCCAGCCGTTCGAGCAGCAAGGAAAGCATCTGGTGGCCACGCCGCGACGAGGCTGAGTGAGTCGCCATGAGCCTCCTCGGTGAGAAGGAGCAGAAGCCCAGGGGACGGCAATAGGCATGCATCGCCATGTCTCAGTCCCCATCCGCCCCGGACCCACCGCAGAGCAGCCCGGCCACGTTCAACGGTCTGACAAGGGTTATCTTGGAGTAGTAGACTAGATCGATACACACCATAGTGCTGGGAGCAGTGACATGGCCCTCGACTACATGTCCCCTCAGGACAATACCCAAAAAAGGGAAAGCAGAATCGAGATGCAGGCGGCGGCGGCTTCCGTGGCACGCGGGTGTCCCTGAGTCGAGAGCATCAATCATGTACGCCGGGAGCGGCAGCCCACGTCGGAGAATTCCTATCGTGCACGCGCTGCGCCTACCGGGGCGGCGCTTGCTCACACAGAGATATTGGAAGCAGCTGTCCGCTTTGGGCGGGATCGGGTGGAGGGGAGGAGGGGGTTGATCGGCGTGAACCTGCCGCGTTGCCGCACGGGAACTTTCGCAAAGAATGCCCACATGGACTGACAGGCGGGCCATCTTTCAGCTTCGCCTGTTCATTGCCGCACGAGTTCATGTGCGCGAGGTGACAGCGAGAGAGGACCTGCTGTGCCTCACGGGGTGTCACCCGAACAACGTCAGGAACAGGCGGCGTGCTACTTCAACAACAACCCCAAGCGTCACGCAACTCACACCGGTTTACATGGTTGGTACCCAATCGATCAACCCTCTCTCCTCCCCTACGGGACACCAAAGGCTGCTGTGAAATGGTGATCGTAATATAGGCCACAGGAAAAGCGGTCAGTTCGTGGGCCTCTGTGTCTCACCGATGCGCGTCCCTCTGCACGCGGCGTGGCAGGCTGGCGGCTCCAAAACCCAGGCGATAACGTCCTTGACTGCCTGCCTGCCTGCCTGCATGCCCGGTCGTCTGTCCGTCTGCCCTGCCGCCCATTCGGAGCCTGGAAACTCCAACCGAAGGGAAGCAAGCAATCGTCGACAGCATGAGGCGGGAGGTGGTTGGGGGGGAGGGGGATTCTGACCGCAGATGGCCATCGACCCGAGGGATGCCGGGCCTGCGTTGTGGTTTGCCCAATCCCCCCAGCCGCGTGATCAATCAATGCACACATGAGCCCGCATGCAAAGCTTAGATAGCCTCCGGTGCTATGCTGCAGTGTCGTGGGAGTTGCATGCACTCGCTGGCTGGCCGTTCGGGTTCCTGAAGCTGGGCCGCTAATTGGACTGGCACAAGGTTCGCCGTGCCTCTGATCCACAACCTTACTGAGGTCGGACGAAGGGGGCTTGCTGGCCGTCATGGACAGGAGAGAGTGAAGCCCATTGGGGGGGGGGCGCAGTAGTGCGAAATGCGTGGCTGCGTGGCGGTCGTCCACAGCATACTGTGTGTGCTGTGCTCCCCTGGGCCGTCCAGGAGTGGTGAAGGACCACCACCGGCCACCAGACTACCTGTGCGGTAAGCCAAACAAAACAAGAAAAAAAAAAAAAGGCCATCTTGCGTGGGTCGGCTCCGACAGCCAGCTTGGGACTACACGCTGGTGCTGCTATATTTAGCAATCGGCTAACCACAATGGCCACGCGCGAAAGTTGGTCCCCTCGTGGATGGGGTGCTTGATTCGTCCACTGCTTCCTGGGAGTGGGGCCACCGCTCGCTGCACTCCGGTCCCTTTCCTGAGGGGGGCCCTGGTGTGCGTGCGGGTGGCCGACTGTTGTGTTGAGAGGCCAGCGCCGAGAGGCGGAGGGTCTCGCGATGATCACTGCTTCGTCCAGGTTCCCGAGATTACCTGTCGCAATAGATCTCACGATGTGCCTCCCCCCCCCCATTGAGCCCCGCGCCTTGTGGGTGGTGAGGGTGACCGATGGGCCCGGCCATGTTCAAGCTTCCGCGACACACCCACCGAGGCGAGGCGTCGGTGCTGGGTGCGCCATGCCCAATTAGCAGCAGCGCCGGTGTGCGAGACAGGTCTTTGCGCCCCTCCTCTAATTTGGTGTGTCATGGCATGCTCTCTGCTCTGGCTGGCCGGCGCACGATGCCATCGCGCTCGCTGGCCACGAGGCGACTCGGTACCGTCCGGTAATAGTCCTGTTTCGGGTGTGCCGCCGCCGCATTCCAGTCGAAAGCAGCCATTTTACAAATGCAGAGAGCTATGCCAGGCAAGGCGCCTCACCGCCCTTGGCTTGCGAGAGCGGCTCTCGCCGGCTGCGTCCTTCCCCAGATCCCCTGACAAGGGCAGAATCAGGAAATCTGACATGCACAGGTGGCACGGGGCACAGCATTTGGCGTTGGGGTTTGGGCGGTCATGCCTGCGAGGCTAATGCTCGTCAACTGCTAGCGGGACGACTGGCGATACCTGCCTCTTCCCTCTTCAGCATTGGTAGTCTCCCCCGCCGCCTCTCAACGCTTAGTCCTGGGATCGTGACCATCCCGCCGTCACATCGACTGACGAGCTTGTTGTGGCCAGCAGAGGCCCGGGCTGCACTGTCGCCCTGGCCTATGTGACATCGCCCACAAGGTGAGATCACTCCAGGCGGGCTAGGGCAAAAAGTACAGTAGCTTAGTGCTTGACTGGCGGTACCCAGGCCCGGCGATCAGACCCGGCGGCAGCTCGCTGCAGAGCAAGGCGCGTTGATGGAGTCCGTCATGCTTGAAAATGCGCGAAAACAAACCCGACGCGCGAGTCGCAAAGCACAAGACGGCCTTGTTGTCCGTCAGGCCAGACGGCGCAGAGACAGGAGAGCCACCAACCACCAGTGCCCCCCAAGATGACCGCCTTCGGCCCAAGACTTGAGGGCGCCGACATCTCCAGTAACTGAGGTCATAGGATCAGCAGGCAGAGTTGGCAAAACAGCAGTTGCCCCGAGGGGCCGGCCGGCGCAAACAAGGACCTGTCCTGGTCGGAACTCGGCCGATAATGACCGCGGTAGATCATGGATCGGTAATTAGTGCGTCTTGACGCTTGTTGCTGGGCCTGCCGAGCAGGCAACATCTGCCGTGCGCACAAGGACCGCCTGTCGCTCGCTCGTCATTGCTTCCTGGTGTCGAACGCCTCGGTCAAAATCGCTCTGATGGGACGAGGCGGCGATCGAGCGACCAACGAGCGCCATTTCCCACGCTGGTTGGCTGGTAAACGCGCTCGGCGCCGACATGTTTTTTGTCGACAGCGAGCTGAATCAGCCCGTGCACCGCACCGCACGGCGACGACGACGCGATACCCGGTTCAGAACCCGCACCCTCGGGTGCTCGCTCATGGAGATGGCGTGTGCATGAGATGCACTTGAGCGTCAGTGCCAAGGCGTCATCTGCAAGACGCATCTCTGATGCTGTTCACAAGGGTTGTGGCTGGCATGGAACGTTGCTTTTGGATGGCGTGTCAGAGTCCCGGGCGGCACGGCCACAAACAAATGCCAGTGAACTGGAGAGCAGAAGCGAAATCAATTGGCCCACCGTGCAATGGGAGGGAAAAGAGGGAACAGGCACGCTAAAAAAGCAGCCCAAAGAAGGTTAAGTTAAGAATAGAAACAAGTCTTCCCTCAAGAGGTATAGCGCTGGAGCATCGGGGCATTGACTCCACAACGCGCTGCTTGGATCTGCGAGTTGCCCCGAACGCCTGGCATCAGTGGACTCCAGAAGTACACAGTGTGTGGCTTCGCCGAAGGGGCTGCCCATGACATGTTGCGCCCGTCTCTGGGCTTCAGGGCTCACTTCCCCGTGCATGAGCTCCTTGCTCCTCTCCTGGCCGCCCGCTAGTCCCGCGGCATCATCAGCATATTACCCACGTCCACCATTATGACACAGCCCATACACAATAAATAAATCTGACGAGCATTGCCGGATTGATGAATAACGTGGACGGTGCGACTCGAGGTTGGGATGATGCCCCGTGGCATGGACAAGGAAACCCAACGACCAGATGGAGAA
This sequence comes from Stenocarpella maydis, assembly GCA_002270565.1. NCBI lineage: Eukaryota > Fungi > Ascomycota > Sordariomycetes > Diaporthales > Diaporthaceae > Stenocarpella > Stenocarpella maydis. The sequence continues at coordinate 134,082 of NQMI01000028.1, read as the reverse complement.
CCTCGGTCCTCTCGAGATTTACCACTGGGGGCGACCGCGGCAGTGTGGATTTTCCCACACCCGCACGAGTTCGATTCGCAAGCAGGATTCGGACATTTGCAGCATGAAGGCAATAAACCCAGCGTCCTGTTTCCTTTGGAGGTCGAGGTCTTCGCGGGCTCCCTCCTGCCGTCGGTCGAGAGTCGAGAGCTGGTAACCGCGCCGGCGGCAAGAGTTGAAATTGCGCTTCATAGGCCATAGCTTCGCACTCGCAAAGCGGGAATGCTAACCTGAGCTCGACGAGGGAAGCACCTGCATTCTTCTGCCCGCAGTCTTTGAGCAGACAATTTTCCAATGCAAAGTTTTCGGAGGTGAAGTAGCTTCTGGCTGTAGAACCCAACGAGGCTTCACAGGACTCGGTGATCAATGCTGCGCAGAAGCCTCGTTAGGGTGCGCTAAATAATGTGTTCAGAAAGGCCCGCGCCATGATTGAGGCTCGTCGGCGGCAATGACACGTCTCAAACCTAATCCGACGACATCTCAACTCCGCTGAATAAAAAGGGCCGGCACGACGTAGCACGCCCGGCCATTCCAGATCGGGCCAAGATTACGCTTGTTCGGAGTCCAAGTTTGACGATGAGATCGAATCTCGTGGGGCTGCTAAGTACCGTCCTGATCTTGGAGGCCCCAGCGAAACCGATGCCGTTGTGCCTTCTCTGGTCATGACCCACAGCGCCAACCAATGCCACGACAGCTCATGCAAGGTGTGTCGGTGTCAACCCATCCATGATGACAACGTTCCTTGTCGACCAAACCAACGCCATTGCTCGAAACCACCGTTCTAGATGGACACGAGAAATGAGTGTTTCATATTGCCCAACATTTACCTAGCCAGCCAGCAGACAACGGATAGAACCACCAACCCCTTCTCCTTGGCAAGGGGATGCAAGACCTGAAACAGGGCACCCTTGTGTGCCCGAAAACATCATGGCACACCGACCGGGCGGACTTGTCGAACGACCCGCGGCGATGAACTCGGCATCTGGCCCGTGTGGTAAGAGCGTGGAAGATCTTCATCGTTAACGTGCCAAAAATATGCTTCGCTTGATGAAAAGGGTCAAAAACCAAAGCTGAACCTTTGTAGCTCCGGCAATATGGTGACATTATCGGGTCCCATAATCTCAAGGCAGGGCCCACCCCGAGGATCATGGCAATGTGGCCCTAAGTCTCTGTAATTCTGCCAGTCAGTTTGGACTCTGGAGTCAACCAATACACCTCTGCGAGCAGCGCATATGTTGAATTTTGACCTCTCTACTCCTAGCCGCCTTTGCTCAGGGATTGGGCAAGGTGTTTCCATAGAAATGTACAACACGATTCAACTTTTGGGATGCCTGCAGAGGTTGTAGCCTTCGGGTAGCCAAAGATCGGCAGCGGCCAAGCATTAAGCTTTTGGCTCCGGACCTTTTAGCCCCGTGGCTTGAATTCTGGTGATTGCACGGAAATGTCCTTGGTAGACGACGAGGCCCTCTCCTGAGACCGATATATCACCGGAGTCAGAATCCTTGCCCCGTCCATGGCCGGGGAGTTTTATCTATGGTAGCTGCTTTTCAACGGCTTCGGTCTCCACCGTCGGCTGTGGCTTCTTTGTCTGACGGCTCGCGTGGAAATGAAGAGACTCCACGGAGCGTGGACCGCGGCTTGCCCCTTCGAAGGTTTGCCGCGCGGACATTGGCCTGGGGTGCGCTGAAGCTCGAGTACATCCGGGCTTGGCCGGGTACATACTGTAGTGTCGTGCCGCGTACTTCCTGGGCGACCCCCATACAGTTTGCTTGAATCCTCTTAGCAGGCGGATCATATCATCCCCTGCATCCACGAGAACCCTATCTGTCTTGTGTTAAATTGACAGTCTCCCAGTCAGGCCCGAGGTCTGCCCACGATTCCTCGATCGCCGACGGAGAGAGCAGGGGCCTACCCCTTTTCGCGGTGGTTTGTGGTTACTAGCATCCTTCGCTTGTCTTGACACGCCTGACTCCGTCAACCTCAATTGTGGAACCATGAGCAACTCATGGTAACCATATGTAATCTGTGTATGAGGGACGACAGGACAGTCACACTGAATGGTGGTCGGCCAGCACAGTCGTGTCGAATCAGTGCCGTCAAGTACACGCAGGCGGCATGTGCAGGCTCGATGAGGAATTGTGCACTGCTCACCCATGGCCACGTGATGCTTTGCGTGACATGCATCTCGGAAATGTCTGGGCAGTATACGGAGTACGTAGTAGTCATCTTCAGAGGCTTACATGATGGGTGGGCCCATTGTGTTGTCTTGGGGGCCAATACCTAGGTGTCATTCCGTACGGCAGAGAAAAGTGCGCCTGCGAGCCATGCGCGTGAACGTCATCATTCGGAATTCCTCTCGGAGATGGACAAGAGACGGGCCCTGCCTCTTAAAAATCTGTTGGTTGTATCGAGGAATCCGCACTCGGCGGGCTGTGCGACGGGCCCGGTTGCATGAACACACGTCCGGGATGTGAAGAAGTCGTACATAGTAGTAGTGTAGCTTGTCCAATCTCCGGTGGCAGTGAGGCCCCTCGAGACTCGCTGTTGCCGCGACTGGCTTGGTCCGCTTTGGTTCGACACATTCATCAATACATAGGCGCATGCCACCACACCAGTAGTAGTGGGGTTAGCGAGGCCATGCAAGGTGCTCAATGGACACTGCGCGATGTCACAGGTGAGTGAGGTATTCATCCAAACTCGTCAGGCCGAGCACCGCCAGACAAGAGCAAGGCTTGCCTCTCTCGGACGCGATAGGGCTGGCATGATTGCACTGCTGTCCCTTGCCGTGGTTGCCGGCATTCCAGTCAGCATGCTCGTTTACTTAGACGGAGGTAACGAGCCATCGGAAGCTGATGCCTGTGGGGACGCTGCGCCTGTTCCCCATATGATTAGGAGATGCTTAACGCTGGGTTTCGAGGCGGATGACATGGGGCGTGGTGTGAGCAGGCAGGCCACGCTCAAGCAGCACGTCGACCAAGGGGGAGGCGCTGCGTAGGCCCAGTGTAGCACTGTGTTGCGGTGGGGCCAGCGTGCAGATGTCATGCAGGAATAGCGTTCCATTAACAGTGAGTGGAGTTGGGCGTTGCGGCCTCTTAGACTGAAAAGTTCTGTGCTTTTCTTTTCTTTTCTCTTCTTTGGGACAGGATTTTCGGGATCTGCCCACGCCTTTCCACAAGAGACTAGGCCTGGAAACGTGAAAATAATCCGAAGTGAGATCTTGTACTTGTAACAACGGGGTCGTTTGGAAACAAAGTACGGGGAGGCGCCCTCGAGGGGCTCAGGGGGGGGGTTCGGAAATCGTGGGACTGCACAGCCTCAATCACTGGTGTCTGTATGTGCGCGGGTGGGTGTGTGTGTGAGTGAACGGCGCTGCTGTAGGAGTGGTGTAGTGTAAGCGTGGACGGCGTGACGCTGCCCTCCCCATGTCGTCTCGTGGCAGACACGACAGAGCGCCACGGCGAGTCAATTGGTGCTGGTTTGATTCCTCAAGTCGTGTGCTTGCTGATCTGGCTGGTCTGGCAGTAGTCAGGCCGGGGCTAGTTGTTAAAATGCAACCGAAGCCTCTGGTGTTTCTGGAAACCAGCGGGTCGAGTCAGTCAGGCAGTGTCTGAAGCGCACAAGTAGTATAGCACGCTGGCTGCTGCTGGGGTTGGCAGAGCTACTTGGTCCAGCCCAGCGAGTGAGTGCATCTTGCTCGGCAGCAGACAAGCCGACAGACTGCTGCCCGCGGGTTGTTGACGGGGTGCTGGGTGGGTGCTCTAGTGGTGGGCTGGTGGGGCTAGCTGGTGGATAGAATGCTCGCCTGGTGTCGGGCCATATGGTCAGTGGACGTCTGTGTGGGGAGGAGCAGGAGGAAGCGAGGAGCCCCAGCATCCAGGCCGCAGGGCAGGCAGGGTTGCGAGAAAGATACCCAGGTACATATTGTATGTACAAGGTCCTGTCAGGTTGTACCCACAGTATGGAGCTCTAGGGACTGGGGGGACGGGGTGGCACTGTGTACCGCCCATTACCGAGGCAGATGATGCTCAATGCTCATGCGCCCGCCCGTGGTATGCTCTCAATGCTCTGCTCTTCCTCTCTGCCCTCTGCTTCCTTGCTTTCTGCTCATGCCTGACCCATGTCCAGGACGGGCTGCTCCCGTCGCTTCCTGGTCGTCAATCGTCATAGCCACACACTGTACCGGAATTGTCCCCACCTGCACCTGCACTGGGCTCAGGCCATCCCCAAGACGATCCATCAGTCACGGTACCAGACCCAAGACTGTCGCCTATGACTGATGCGTCCCTGAGCGCCTTGAGGGCTCGAGCGAGCCCTGGTGTTCGGTCGCTTTTCTGGACGGTGCAGGGAGCAAGCCTGGCGCCATGGAATGAATTATCGACACTGGACGTTCCTTGCACATCCAATAGCCGAGATGGTCCTGCTCGGAGGGCCTACTTGGAACGACTCGGAGGGCAGTGAACATCATAGTTACCGAGTAGCCGGGTCAAGCATGGGCGGAAGGGGGAACAAAGGGCAACGCCCTGTCTAGCGGGGACCAAGTACACTACACTACCTTGTTTGGCAAGTGAGGAGAGAGGAGAGGAGAATTACACTAGGAATGAGGCGGCCCAAAGAGCATTCGATTTTTGTGCACACACGCAATCAATACCTGGCCAAGTACAAAGGTACCCAGGTACATGACAGTAAGGGGTTGCATTTGTACTGTCCCGTGCGGCACAGCTCTCCCTCTCCCTCCCTCTCCCGTCAGGACCCTCAAAGGCAGCGCATTCCCTGCCGTGCCTCATGCGTCGACGGCTAGGGAAGAGGAAGGAAGCGACAAACAACTCCTCCAGCCCCTCCTCCAGTCCTTCAGGGTGAGGGGCCATGTTACCGTACATGGATGTATGTGTTTTTTCCCTCTTTCTTTCGCTACTGCGCTCAGCGGCCCCTTCGCTGCCGTTTCTCTCTCATGGTACAGTACAGTACCACTTGCGCAACTTGTGTCCCGAAGAAGAGCCGCTAAGCTCCTCCGGCTTTGCCCCCGTGCCCTCTCCCTCCAATCGTTTGAACAGGCACACCACACCAGCACGCCCGGATACAGTGCGTCCTGTAACCTTTGGTGGACTGTTGGTAGCTCCAACCTTGGAGCATGGCTCCTCTCGGGGGCGGCACGGCCTCGAGTGGCCTCGCGTGGCCTTGACAGAGAGAGAGCGCGACTTGGTGGTAGCGGGAGAGCGAGGAAAGCACAGACAGACACCATGTGCTGAATGGCACGGAGGTGTGTGTGTGTGCATCAGTACCACCATAATACCGTAATATAGCAGTGACGTGCGAAGTACCTCGCACACCAGAAACACCCGTGCTTAGTACCCGCTCTCCTCCTGTCGCCGTCAGCCTGCCCAGGTGGTACTGTGGTCACCGGGGTACCTCCTCGGGGCAGGTCAGGGCAGGGGGGCGATGCAGTCGGGGAAGGAGGGGGACAGGAGGACAGGGGGGAGGCCACGCCCGGTGCCAGCCAGCCAGCCAAACTCCTCCGCCAGCCCGCCAGCCCGCCAGCGCAGCCTCCAGCAGTGCCCAGCGCCCAGCCAGAAAGGCACCGAACCGCGCCTTTCCTGTTTCTGCGCTCAAGGTTTATTTAACACTGTCACTCTCCCACCCTGACCTCGGCCCTTCCTGTCGCTCCCATCATCTCCAAACCCCCATTTACCGCGTCAAAACCCCGTCTCAGCCGCTGTTGCTGCATCTAACCCACGTTCGCTTTTCGCAAACACCCTGAGGAAGTCCTCGTCGACTCCTGTCATTCGCTTTGTTTTTTTGTTTTCCTTTCGCCACACCTGTGTGATCCTGCTCTCCTCTAATCCTCACAAGAATTCGCCACAGACCAAGAAGAAAAAAATAGGATAAAAACCCACCCAAAACGACTTCTCTCGACCCCGCGTGCAACTTCAACTCGCAGCCAGTACCCGCAATTCTCAACTCGACCCGGGCAATCCAGGGGCTCTCTATATCCACACTGCATCGCCTAGTCGCCCACCAAAGGCCCCGGCTCTCAACCCACCGATCATCACATCTCCGTCAAATTAGCCCAGCCCAACGCAGCGAAGCCCTCGGCTCCTGGCTCAGATCATTTCTGGTCTCGAATCGGCTCATCCCCAGGCTCGAGCCCTACCTGATCTCGCTGTGTTCAACGGGGCCCAGATGTTCCTGTAAACCATACCCAAGTCTTCGGTCTTGCCACACTCGCTTTTCAACAACCTTCAACCCATCACGTTCGCTACTGCCCAGCAGAAAGGCTCAGGGAGTAAACCGGCCACGGGAATATAGGACTCGTGAACACACAAATCCTCCTCGAGTAACAGACGTTTATCGCTTGTCTGCCAAATATCCTGTCTCGCTGTACCTTCCGAGGCTCCACCTTGTCCTAGAACGCCATCTGTGGAATATTCGAGTAGCCCTTCGACTCGAAAGCATTGCAGTCAACCTGTCCCTCAACGTCCAGCACCGGTTTACCATTGCCGTAATTCCCAGGCTCTCGCCCCCGGTTCAAACGTAAGTCTGCGTGTGATTCCCCAGTCAGTTAGTTTGACCTCGCCTTCAACGCTCGTTCGTGCCTTGTCGCTGCGGTGCATATAATCCGCGACCATATCGCTGACATGGAATAGACGACACTAGTCATCCACCCGTCAACAGCTTGCAACAATGGCTGGCCCCGGCGGCGGTCCTCCTCGACGAAGGTTCGTTCCAACCATAATTTTTAAAACTACGGTGTGTGGCATACTGACCTGCTTGCAGCCACACCAAGTCTCGCAAGGGCTGCGAGACCTGCAAAAAGCGACACATCCGGTGTGATGAGAACTTTCCCCAGTGCAAGAACTGCACCAAGCACAAGATCCGATGCCCTTACAACGACATGCCCGTCCAGGAGACTCGTCCCCATGGTCCCCCGGACCTGATGTGGACGCCTGAGGTTGAGGCAGCCATCGAGCAGTGGCGTCTGTCGGGCGTCTTCCCCTTTGACCTTGATGTCAACCCTGTCCCGGCACCACTCTGTTACAGCTTCGAGGAGCTTCGCTTGATCCACCACGTCGCCTCCATCAGCTCCCAGTTGAATGCCCTTGATGCCAACGGTTTCACCCTGTGGACCTCAAAGATCCCAACGTAAGATTGGACGGACTCTGACAGCACAAGACCGCACCTCTTCACTTTTGCTAATTCTCTTCTAGTCTCATCGGCATTGGCACGACACATCGCTTCGTCATGGATGCGCTCCTGGCATTCTCCGCCGAGCACATCTCCAGCATTACCGGGTGCCCCATGGTTGGCAAGATGGCCTTCGAGCACCGCGGCAACGCTCTGACGGGCCTTTCCAGGGCCATCAACACCTTCTCCCAGGCCAACTCAGATGCTGTACTGGGCGCGACTCTCGTGCTGTCTTGGCAAGCCACGGATTGGTAGGTAGCCGATCGCAGAACATGGCACGCATCCACACAACTAACATTTCCCTTCAGGCGTAGCTGGACCAACCACATGCAAGGTACCCGTGGGGTGAGTAAAAAAAAAGCCAGACCCGAGCGAACTCGGCACCTTTGTTGACATCTTTTAGATTATAGAATCGATGGAATCATGGAAGGACAAGTCTCAGTTCGCCGAGTTCGTGGCCGAGACTACTACTTTCCCGACTGCTCCTCCTTCGCCCACGCCTGACCGCAAGCCCAGACTGCCTTCGAAGGAGGATGTCGAGCCTTCCCTCAACCGCATGCTTCAGCATCTGCAGAAGCTCGAGGCTCAGTTGAAGCACAACAGGGAGGACACCAAGCTCGTCGCTCAACTTGTCAGCTTCCTCAAAGGCACTCGCAAGGTGGACCCCGCCTTGCAGGTTGCTGATCAGTTCGAACGTCTCAAGCCCCTGAGGGACTGGCTCTTTTGGCTTCCTGTCATGCAACTTCAGCAGACGCAGGCTTCTCCAAGTGCGCTGGTAATCATCGCTCACTATTACGCCGTGGCTCTCCTTATGGAGCGCATGTTCCCTGAGATCGGTGCTGCATATTTCGGCAGCCTCTCCATCGGGCCTCTTGAGGACATTTCTCGACGTCTCAAGTCCTACAGCGTCACCTACGGGGAGCACAACCCTGAGTTGCAGTCCTTATTCCAGCTCATGGACTATGCCACCCAACTGGTACAGGAGTTCCGCAACCGGATGGGTTGGTTCGCACCACCTCCCTCGCCCTTTGCTGGTAGCTACGAAGATTTCGTCCTGCCCATGACAAGCGCGCCAATGTCAGATGGCATCCGATACGCCGAGAACCCGATCTTCAGCTACAGCACAGAGAACTTGTCCGTCAAGACGGAGGGCAGTGCCCCGGGGGTTCCTGTCAGCCCCATGGCCATGCCGTCCCCGTACAGCAATCAGCAGTACCTGAACATCCCTGCTCCGATGAATGGTTGTTACAGCCCTGTCTCGAGCACCTGTGAGGCCTCCAGCGTCGGTGACGACTTCTACGAAGCCTCCCCGGTTTTCTACAACAGCGACAACGAGGATTTTGGCTCCTACGATATGGGTTTTGCCGGCACCCACTCCCACCTGGGCGGGCCTTACGGCGTTGGGTTCGTCACTCCACAACTCCAGTCCGTGTGGAACTAGGTCCATCTGGCCGCAACCGCTCGGAAAGCGAAAAAGTGAATTGACTGTTCGTGGACAGGACTCATTCGCCTTTCTTGAGCACAACTCCCACTCAACAAGTACCAGAAAACGCCTTGTTTCCACCGGTTTCAGCGGCCCCCCAGTCTCCCTTCCTGACTCCCGGTAGCTTCCCGATGCTTCCGATTCCTGAGTCTCCTGTTTTCGGTTACTCAAATCCATGCTCCCACCACCGGCACATCTCCACGGCCTCAGCTCCACCAAGTTATCACCACTCAGCTGAGGAGAGAAGGAGCACCCCATGAGGAACCCCACCATTTTTCTCTTTGACAAGCCCTCTGGCCACGGACCCTCGAAATTCTGATAATAATTTAATCCTGGTCGAGCTGTCGCCCGACTTTCGTTTCCAACACAGCCGCAATTGCACACCACACTCCTTCAGCCGCAACGATCGTTTATCCTTCAGCAGGCCCTTTGTCCTGAGGTGCGCACCGCCGCCCAGCCGCTCATTACCATCAGCATTACGAACCTCGCCATGGATCACAAGATTCATGGACACGCTCCCTTTGTTCCTATACTCGATTTTACGACATATCGCCAGATACGTCCTGACACTCCTTTGTTCGACCACGATGATACCCACTCTAGACGTTCCTTTTTCACATCGGCATGGAACGAATGCATGTTTAGACACTCCTTTAGCTGCTTAACAATTATGGCGGATTTTTTTCGACATAGACGACACTCCTTACGGATGATGATCATGATACCCGACTGCATAAGCGACTGTTGTTTTTGGATTTAAAAGTACGGAGGCAGGCTCGATTTCGGTGGGGTGGGGATATCCACCAGGAGCTGGGAGGATGGTAATGTTGCATGGCGTGGCGTTTTGGTTTGCCCTTTGGCTTGTCGCGGATCTTCTCTTTTTGAACAACTCTGTCTTCTGGGTTATGGAGGAGGAGGATATGGCGGAGAGCAGATTGTGGCCTGCTAACATGTGGAAGGATCTACGGCGTTTCGGGCGTAAAAGCAGCCCTCGATCAAAAAGATCTCAGTCAGTGCGCGAAATGGTTTTCCTTCTAAACTTGTTCATGAAAAAGGACCCCCGGCTGGATGAGGGCGACGCCAGGAAAAGTGTGCAGCACGTAACGATTCGTATACGGTCAGTTCAACTGCCAGACACTCTCATCGCAAAAGGTTCCTGTGGTTGCCGTGCTCAGATCGACTAGCGGTCCGAGTGTTTGCAGGGGATCTAATAAGTAATAATAATCTCATTGTGCAGTATCTATTTTGGGCGTAAACCGATTCTATAAGTCTAGCGAACGAACGTAGTGTTACCAGGTCTCTAGTTGTGATGTGAGGCGACCTTGGTATTTCGGCTGCCGAGCAAGACAGGCTGTCGCCTCAACGGCCGTATGGCGGTTGGACTTGTCACTTTGCGCCTTCAAAACAAGCACGCAGTGACAGTCCTCCCTAATAGCCCCATTAGCTCACCCGGCTCTCATTTCTGATTGCCTTAGCCCCCGAGTGTTTGTGGCCCGTGGCAGTCATTCGGGTGGATAAGCAGGGCAGGCCAGCCAGCATTTCTTGCATGGATGCGGGAGTGAATACGAGGAGCGCCGCCCCCCCCCCCTTGAACCACCCACCAGCCACTCCTGGCTCTTTCTCTCCCTCTCCCCCATTCTTCTTACAGGTGCGCTAATAGGTATTCTGCGGTGAGGCCCATTGTCTGAAGTCTATTTTTAAAAATAGCAACACGTGTTTTTGATGTAGGCCGAGAACTGAGTCTAAATATATATTTCCGATCGCCCTTTTCTCTTGTTAGAAGATCTGTGCCGCTTCGCCCACCTGGGTAAGGTGGCAGATGGAACCGTGACACACGAGCTACAAGATGTGCGAGATAAGGACAGTGGACAGGATAATCCCAATGTAACTGTTGCCTCCGAGCTCGGGAGGCACTGTTCAGATCTCCTGCAACATTCTGAGTACCAATGTGTACCCCGGATCCGCTCTTGGGCGTTCTCTTGTCGACCCGACTTCAAATATTCATACTCGCCGGGGATAGCAGGGCAAGGCCAGCCGAGCTTACCCCTGAGCACTGCTTAATGCTGCTGCTGCCGCCGCTCAAGCTGCTGCTCTACAAGGGAAGGAATGGGGGTTGTGATGGGGCAGAAGACTGCCTCTGGCCCTTGTGGGACCCCCCCCCCCGGTGGAACCAGTCGGTCAACGCCCTCTAGCTGATGGACATGCCCTCGTGCGCAAGATAACGTTACCCCTTCCCCATCGAGCCCGCCCTCGGAAGTACACTCTCCAGGAGTCCTGGCAGGGATGGGGTGGGGATCGTCAAGAGCATCCCCTCTCCTTTCCTCCCCACGAGAGATCCACGAGAGACAGAAGGGGGAATACAAAGCCCACAAAGACTAGCTAGCTGGCTGGTCTTCTTTCCTGCCGCTAGATCCGGAGCTTTCGGTTTTCTCCTGCCTTCTTTTGTCCGGCCTCAGAGCGCACACTCGCGCCTGGCAGCGGCACCGCCGTGATTATCAGTCAGTTACCAGCTGAACTTTTTCTCTTTGGGTCTAGTGGCGCCGATGATACTACCTGCGTTGGTTGGGCGTTCCCGCAGCTTCTGCCCGGGCTGGGGTGGCGGGTGCCCTGATGTGACCGTTCCTATCTCATGCGCAGAGCGGCTGAGCAAGTACGACTGCTCACTTGAAAGAGGGGCCCCTTTCTGAGTTTTAGCTGTTCATCGGAAACAGGCCGTGGGCGCGCGCGCTCGACAGTTCGAGAGACACGTACACACCGCCATCGCAGGTATTTCGCTCAGTGGCGACTCATGCCTGCTCATCGGCGCCTGGCGAGTTGGGTGCTGGTTGGTGTCAAACCTTATATTTGAAAACCCCAGACGCCCAGACGGGCAGCAGTGTTTTAAGAAGTTGTCCGTTTGTAACAAGTGGAAAGGCACTTGGGTTTTGTTCCTTGTTGATGCAATAGCCTGTCTTGAGGTCAGTCTGTCCGTTGGTCCCAAGCGGGGTGAGGAGGTCTCACGGCTTGCTATATGTTGTGTGGGCGCTCATCGACACTGGTGTTTATCATCCAGACAGGGGGAGAGAGCAAGAAAAGTTCGTGCGCTCGCCCTCTTTGAATGATATTTTTTTTCTGATGGACCCTCCCGGTATCTCGCTCTTGCAGATCTTTGAAAACTGGGTCAGGGCCTCGAGGGAGCATATAACAATATTCTTAACTTGTTTTGGTTTCGTTTTAATCCGATAACATACTACTCCTTATAAAAAAGTTTCAGGCGGTCCCTTAATACAACACTGAATTCTCAATGACCTAGCGTTAGGTAATAAATACAATGCCAATAGCAGACGCCGTTTGTATAACGCCATCAACCCGGTAAATATCTGTGCTGGGCCAGGAGTGATGTTTCTACGAAGATGATGACGCTGGGTTTTTGAACGTTTAGGACTGTAAGTTATATGAAGGGATCGCCGCCTCTCCTGTTTTTAAAAAAAAAAATAAAAAATAAAAAAAAGGGAACCATGACCGGATTAAAATCGAAACTAACGTCCTACGAAGATGAGAGATGTCCCTGTGCCCGTCGAGGACGGTGCTCTTTGAGCCAGGAATCTAGAAATTTTACGACGGTGCCGGCTGCGAAGACACTCTCAACCGCTGACAAGATCTAGCACAAGTGAGCAGTAGGACGATCAGCAGTATTCCCATCCTGCAATGAGAATGAGCGACATGATCAGAACGCGCTTTAAAATCGACTAATTTAATTAGCTAGTAGTTTTTGTCTCTACATGCTCAAGCTGCAAACTGCCCCCGAAAGATGACTACTTTAGGAGGACGACTTATACCTACCCAGGTAACTTACTTGGTTTCGTTTTTAATCCGGTCACAATTCCCTTAAAAGAAAAGGAGCTGCGGCAGTCCCTTCATGCAGTCGTAAAAGCTCATAGACTGAGTGTTCAAGTATATAAGAAATATAATGCCGATAACAATAAATTTCAAAATACGATAGCCTGTGGCTAATAAAGTAGTGATAGCCTCGTGATGAGGCACTACCTAGGTAGGCATTGCTGCATGACCAACAAGGACTATTCAGCGAGAGTCGAATCCGCGAGAGAGTGTACACTTGCCTCCATCAGCGAAATGGCCTTATCAAACACCTATTTGATACGAGACCATTATTGTGAGTCTTGGTCCAGGTTAGGCTGAGGGAATGTTTGCGCACAGGATCTGCAGAATCTCCGCTGCCGTATTCTTGGTTTGCAGGGTTTCATTCTTCAAAACCATTTGTCTATCATCACCATACCTCAAAGTTGAAAGGGGATCCAGCTTGCCGGCACAGACCAGGAAGCGGCACGTATCCAGGTCAGCCAGTTCCACAGCTATCCACAAGGCATTCTGCTGTGAGTCATCATCTATAAGCCTATGTATCAGCTCATCTTTAAGCTCTACATTACGCCCAGCCCCTGTAATGAGTTGCAATAGATATCTGAAAGCTGATAGATTCTTGTAATAGCAGTCCTCCAGGAAAAGTCGCATTAGGGCAAGCGCCCTGAGTGTCCAGTCCTCAATGAGTTAGTTCAATTACCATCTTGATCCATATGACGCTTCCTTGAGCCAATTGGTATAGCCTTTCTATAACTAGTATTCTAACGCCTTTTGAGGGGTAGGATAGTCGCTCCTCGACTGATTCCTGGCAGAGTAAGGCGGCGAGAATGCACAGGTTGTTCGGGAAGTACCGCTGCAAGTTGATGCGTAGCTAAAAGCAATCCCTTCAGTGAGAAGATCGTCAGCAGACTCCACGTTCGACAGAAGATCTGGCCCTCCGGCAACCGATAACATGGAAGGCCTTGGTTAGGTAGTCCTGGTAATATAAAGCTAAGAAGGCGAATGACTCCTTACTATAATGCTAGGTGGGTCTGAACAGGATTGATTCTGCAAGTCCGTTGATAGCTTATTAGACCCCAATACCTACTATGGTCGGTTCCGTTGCTCTTTTTGATGACTGGTTTCGGTTTTATTATAATACTCTTGTAAAAGAGCTGCAGGCGGTCACATAATGCAGTCGTAAACATATGACTACCAATACCTAGGTAGGGTTCATTCTACTGCTTTTATGGCAACTTAGTATATTTAGTCAGCCCCTGTTTTCCTAGCGCATATCTGAGCGCCCATCAATCTTCCCCATAAACAAGCGGAGGAAGCAGAGTCTCGTCACCACCCTTATCAAGCTGCTCCAGGAGCGCCATCTCGGCCGCCGTCATCATAGACCCGGGCTTTCCCTTGATCTTCTTCAGATACTCCTTGTCGGCGTCGCTCATCTCGGGCGCGGGCGAGATCCTGAGCGCGGGCAGCTCCTCGTAGCCCACACCCGGCCAGTCATAGTCGGGCGGCGCGAACTCTGGGTCATTGCTGGCCTGGGTGCTGGCGAGGTTCCAGACCTTTTCGGGGCCGTAATCGGCCTCGGTATCCCGCTCAGCGTCGACATCCTTCTGCCGGGACAGGTACTGAGCGAACTCGGCATCATCGAAGTCCTTGAAGTTGGCGCCGTGCGGGTCGCGGTCAAGCATCCAGGGGAAGCGGTGGGGATTTTTGTGAAGGTATGAGGGTATGTCTGGGTTGGACCCGATCCGGCTGAGTTGGCTTCGGTCAAAGCTGGAGAAGCAGACGGGCGAGTTGTCAGCAACTTGTCGCTTTTCCGTCTATACTTGATCGGAAAGGCTGTACTCACAGGTCAATGCCCTTATTTATCCGGTCTACCACTCTTCCTGCACCTTTCCATCGTGGACCGTCGTGCCATATTAGTCCTTGCTGGCCTGCTTTGACAAGTGTGTTCGTGATCATGCCGTAGCAGAGCTGACAGGTCCAGCCTCCGTTCCCAAATACGTAGTCATCATCGGCGCGGTTTTTGCGCAAGTCATTTGGCAGGACGGTCTCCGGCCCCTGATACAACGTTGCTTGCGGGTGTAGCCACCACTCGGGACTGGAGCCATCAGAGTCCTCCTTCGGAGGATCTTTGTCCTTAGAATCATCCTGGTCTTCAGACTGATCTGGAGATCTTAGTTCCTTGCTCTTGGGATCCTTCTCCTTTATTGGATTATTGAACTTGTGGATCTTGAACCACTGAAAGCTGTACCAGTAGTTTCTCGTCCGGATAGTTACCCTTTCGGGTATGTGACACTTCCTCAGGACCTCCATGGTTTCCGGACGCACGAGCTCCTCGACATCTGACACCAACAGCACGTCTCCTAAAGTGGCCTTCTGAGATCCCGTCAGGAGCGGTACAACCTGCGAATAGACGGCGTTGCGAGCTGCGGCCGGGCGGTCCTTGCCCGGGGCAAAGTCGGAAGAGGACTGGGAGAGGCTCCGACGGATGATCTTCTTGTGGTGAGGCGCTAAGAGGGTATTCCATATCCCGTCCAGAATGGTCTGGGAGTCTGTTATATCGGACTCGCCTGAGGGGGGCAGCGAGCTGGGATCAGGGTTCTTGGAAAGATCGCGCTCCCACCATTGAGGCTCAGGGGGACGTTCCGGGGGCGGAGGCTTGATAGATGGAGCCTCTAGTAGGACAAAGAAATCCACGAATGGGGCCATCTGCGCCAGGTGAAGTTCGAGGGCGTCGAGGGCGGTTTCTGGGTCAATGAGCAGGAGGTCGTAGATCTTCCTCGGCGGGCCTCGTACTATTTGGCTGTCGTCTTGTATTATTGTGGAGTTGTGGGGCTCGAGGTGAAAGTGAGAGCAGAATATCTCCGTCTCGTCTGGCTGGATTTCGATACTTGTTGAACCAAGCCCATGGCTCTTTACCGAGATTGTGTGCGACGGCCGAAACTTTGTGGACCCTGGACTGGTACTTACGTACACATCATCGGCTAGACGGTGTATATTGAGGCCGATTGTCCAGCATAAAATGAGTGTGGTGGTGGCGATGACCACCCTCCCGTTATGAGTGGACGGTATATTCAGCAACAACATGGCGAGACTCAGCAAGAGAGCTGACAGCGTCGGCTTGGAGAGTGTTGAGAGAGGCCTTCTTCATCACGAGCCAAAGATTAGACGTCCGCGGTCTTGGCAGGGAGGGAGAGGGCGTCAAGCCTAATGCCAGTTTGCCTCCCTTGGTTCGGACCAGCAGGTCCCCGAGACGGCAACTCGATTGAGGATGCACGCTGACAGGGGTTTGAGCCACGAGAACAGCTGAGGGCTCTCGGGCATATCTACAGCCATCTTAGCCGAAGCAGTCTCAAACCGCTTTGCAGTCCAGTTTTTGGCAGGCTGGTAGCAGAAGCCTGTGGTGTCACGGATCCTTGCCGGCGATCTGCTGTGATGATAGGCCCCTGGGCCCAGGAGTGCCCCCCACGAGCGCCTCATAAAGCTTAATTTGACGGCAGGGAAGGTTCCGGACAGTTTTATATTTTAATGCGTTTTGCACCTACAAAGAATTCCTAACCAGTAGAGAAGTGTCGAGCCGAGGAAAAGAAAGAGGACTAGTGATAAGTAGGCTTTGGGACAAGTATGCACTAGTGTGTTCGGTTGAGGTGGTACGACAGGAACCTCCCTTTGCTGCAGCATGGGAGTAGCAACAGGCAGATGGGGTGGCGAGGGTTGGTTCGGCTGAATACCATTGTATATATTTTCTGCTGTTGGTAGTTGGTTTGGAGTGTATATATGGTTAAAGTTAGGCTCTTCTGAAGCGAGAACTAAGGCCAACTGGTCTTGTATTCGTCGTTCTTGTTTGGGTCTAGGTTTTCTAGCTAAGGGCTGTGGTTCGAGAGACTACTTATGAGTACCTGAGGGTCTGTGCACTGCACTGTGCTCCTTCCCTGACACCAACTCCCGATAGGACTAACCAGTATTCGGATGTTTAGCTGTTGGCTCTACCAACCATCCACTTTGCATCCTGCCTACGTTTTGGCCTTTCTTTCTTCTGTGGTGCGTCTGTCTTCACGAGGTAGGTTGGATGCGTGGATTCTCAGGTCTTCGATCTTGCAGATAAATACCTAACTACCTTCGTAAAGCGCACAAACTCACTCGGGCATCCAGGCACTCAGGGGGCAGGATAAGGACGCAGAGATCTTGTCTCAGGCAGAAACCTGCTCATTCTTCAAGGTACAGACACTTACCAGTTGCTATTTACCCCATTGCATTCCAGTCGTGTCCTGCGGCAGCATTGATCCTCATCATAACCTTGGATCCCTCCCCTAACATTCTCTGATGCGACTTGTTGTGGACATGACCGATGCTTCTGACGCACGCTCGCTTCTCCCACCAGCCTCCTCCCTCTTACCGCCAATCCTTCCCCCAGTCATCTACCAACACCACCAACACCACCGAGACTGCCGACATCATGCCGACAGGTGCCATCTACAAATGCAAAATGTCCCTCCCAATAGCAGATAAGCAACAGATGACAGGAGGCATCTGTTATCCTGCACACCCAGCCTTTTATATTGCGTAAGAACTCGTTGCACGTCATGTCGAAGCTCGTCCTGGTCTGAACCCAGAGTCACGGCTGACACCCAATTTGCAGCACATACATCTTTTTCTCCAACCTGACTGTTCTCTTCAATAAATGGTTAATAGATGCTGCAGGGTTCCGTGAGTTCCTAACGGCCTCCTCCCTCCTTGCCCAAGTGTTCTGCTTGCTAACACTCCTATCTCTAGCATACCGTTCGTTTCCTTCAACTCACCAAACCTGATTACTCCTGCAAGTGCCTACCCAGCGGCTAATACTGGCCGTGGCAGCTATATTTCTGACATTCTGGCACATGTTCTTCTCCGCCGTTGCGACACATATATTGGCGCGAACCACACGGATGCTTGATGGGCGGAAGCATGTTGAAATAACAGGCCGTATATACCTGCGCATCATCGTGCCCATCGGTCTCTTATACAGCGGCAGTCTTGTCTGTAGCAATCTGGCATACTTGTACCTCAGTGTTCCATCCATCCAAATGCTCAAGGTTGGTCCTACCGGGCCTTCTGCTGACGGCGCACACAGGCGGACAGCACTAACAAGATCTTCCACCTCTAGTCCATATCCCCCGCCGCAGTCCTCATCACCGGCTGGATTTGGGGTGTCGCCAGTCCATCTTGGACCGTCCTCTTCCAGGTGATGGTCATTGTCTTCGGCGTCGTGCTAGCCAGTGCTGGAGAGTTTCAATTCCAATGGATCGGCTTCTGGTGTCAGATGAGCGCAATCGCGTTTGAATCGATCCGTTTGATCATGACCCAAGTACTACTCTCGGTGGATGGCCAGAGGATGGATCCCTTGGTCAGCCTGTACTACTACGCCCCGATTTGTGCAATCATGAACTTGCTCATGGTATGTTTAACCGAGATGGCCACCTTCAAGATGGGCGATTTCGTCAAGGTCGGCCCGGTCACATTGATCATCAATGCTTCCGTGGCCTTCATGCTGAATATTGCCAGCCTCTCTTTGGTAAATTTTCCCCGCTCCCCAGGCAGGATGTCTCATTCACTAACCTCAGCCTAGATCGGGAATACAAGCGGCTTGGTGCTGACCTTGACCGGAATTTTCAAAAATATCCTCCTTGTCATCGCCGGCGTGTTGATCTGGGGCTCTTCAACCAGCGCATTCCAATCATTCGGCTACGGCTTGGCACTTGTGGGCCTTTTCTTCTATTCTGTGCCGCTCGGGACCGCTCGAGAGTTCATGGTACAAATAAGGAAAGGCGTGGTGACAATTTCCCCATCATTGCCGTAGGAACCGGTCTTCACTCCTCTGTAGGAGAATTATCGCTCTCAAGTCAGTCGGTTGTCGTCCGAATTGCTTCAGCTTTGGCACCGGGCTCTTTTCCATCTCGGCCGGCTGGAGCTCAATCTCAAGGTCGGAACAGATATTAAGGTTGTTTATAACAAGCTTGCTATGCTGGGACCTTACCTCAAGTGCTCTTACCATTTTGATAAGTCAAACGGGCATCTACCAAACAAACAACTACCACAAGTTACAATACAAGTTAGCCAACCGCTTTAAGCACTACCCCCTTCATGCATACCCTTAATTCAAACATTCTCTAAAAGCACCCCTTAACTTTAATACTTAATTTCTATATTAACTAATAATTTATTAATAATTAAATAATTGCTGCTTAATATTTAATACTTATATTATAATATACTTTATTTTCTTAATATTATTATTATTATTAAAACTTTCTTTTTAATAAATTTATAATAAATTTTTCATAAATTTTTAATATTCATAAGTAGTTACCTTATTACAATCTAAAAGTTACTTTTTTGTCTTTTTTAACTTTTATTATTAAGCCTTTTTAGCTCTGACGATACTGTAGGTACATGTAGGTTTGGTATGGTGAGCAGAAGAGAGGAGGATCCGGTGCTGGCATTGCTGTGTGGGGTACAAGTACGAATCATCAATAGCAAGGTCCAGGGTCTACAAAGTACAAAGTACAAAGTAGTACATACCTGGGTCAGTAACAGCACTTGAGTGCTGCAGTGGCGGGGCTAAGATAAGCGATAAGGATTGGTGTGGCCTGGGCAACAAGTTTGAACCAACAGTGTGAGATCATGGTATCTAGTTGTGAAAGTGAGATACACTTGTTGACGCCGAGGTGCTCCATTTCACATGTCACTGAGGCCCTTCTCCATGATTCCCACACCCCCCGACCTCGGCCACCGACGATCTGGGACCCACCGCAGCTCCTCCGGCTCTTGGGCTCGAAAACCTGGCGCGTAATTGCCCATCATGTCTTCAGACAGCGGCGACGAAGACAACACCAAAATGGAGGGGTTCCTGCGAAACTGGAGGCAGACCGCCTTCAATTCCGGCCAATTCCAGACAGCAATCTTCATTGGAGACAAGCTCCTGGCTCTTACAAGTAAGGACCATGGGTCTTCCACCTTGGGCCCCGTTCGAGATGCGGAACTCTGCTGACCAAAGGCGCGTGAAGATGACGACAATGACGCGTTCTGGATGGCCCAAGTCCACTTCTCGACGGGCAACTATACCCGTGCCCAACGATTCCTCGAGAGCAGGGACCTAGTCCGAAGAAACCCCTCCTGCCAGTACCTTGCAGCGCACTGCCTCGTCAAACAATCGCGCTTCGACGAGGCTCTGGCCGTGCTGGGAGACCGCGACCCCACCTATCTGATCAAGTCCAAGGAGACGGCCAAGCGCAAGACCCAGTCTGGCACGAATGGCAGGGCAGGGAACACCTTGAAGTCGTCGCGCGACACACAGAAAGAGACAGAAGCAATCAATCGGCGGTATGAAGCCGGCATGTGTTATCTGCGAGGCATCTGCCATGCCAAACTGAATGCCTTTGACCGCGCCAAGGAGTGCTACAAGAACGCCGTTCGGATTGACGTACAATGCTTCGAGGCCTTCAATCAGCTGACGAAGAACTCATTGCTGTCATCAGAGGAGGAGTGGGAATTTCTCCACTCGCTCGACTTCGATTCGATCAGCACCGCCGGCGAACCTGACGCCTCCCAGGAGATAGCCAGCTATGTCGAAATGCTGTACAGCACGCGGCTGTCCAAATACCAAAACCAGGACGCTTTCAACACAGCTTGTGAGAGCCTGGCTACACATTACAAGCTCAAGGACAACGCAGACCTCCTTTTGGCTAGAGCAGACCTGCTCTATACTCAATCCCGCTACAGAGATGCCCTCGAGATCACTAACGTTATACTTGCCGATGACAAGTATAATTTCAGCATCTACCCGATCCACTTGGCGTGTCTCTATGAGCTCAAGGAGAAGAATCTTCTGTTCCTCGTCGCCCACGAGCTCGCTGACAGTCACCCGGAGGAGCCGTGTACCTGGCTTGCGGTTGCTATCTACTACTACCTGACTGGCAAAATCGCCGAATCACGCCGCTACTTCAGCAAGGCCAGTATGATGGATGCACACTTTGGCCCTGCCTGGATCGGCTTCGCGCATACGTTCGCTGCAGAAGGCGAGCACGATCAAGCCATCTCGGCCTACTCGACTGCCGCGAGGCTGTTTATGGGAACTCACCTCCCACAAGTGTTTCTGGGAATGCAACATCACGCTATGAATAACATGACCGTGGCGGAGGAATTCCTCAACACCGCTTATGGTCTGTGCAAGACAGACCCATTGCTTCTGAACGAGATGGGCATTGTTTACTATCATCAGGGCCGCCTCAAGGAGGCCGTGGACTACTTCAAGGAGTCTCTTGTGATTGCTGAGGAGATCGACAGTGATCCTCAGGCGTGGATTGTCGCACGGACCAATCTAGGTCACGCATATCGACGACAACGGAAATCTCAGCAGGCCCTGGACGAATTCGACATGGTTTTGCGGGAGGGTGGCAAGGACGCGGCCATATTCTGCGCGAAGGGCCTCATCTACCTCGACACCGGGAAGGCGGAAGAGGCGGTTAACATCCTACATGAAGCATTGGCCATCCATCCCCAGGATCCAATTGCAACCGAACTTCTGGTCAAGGCCTTGGACGAGTGCTCCAACTCCGGCCATGTCATGGGCGAAATCACTGACGACGCAGAACTGGCCGAGTTTGAGCAGGTACTGGAACAACGCAAGCATGCAGCAACCTCAAAGTTGGCGGCCAAGCTAAATGGATCCTACAACAAGAGCAAGGGCAAAGGCAAGGAGAAAGCCGTAGCCAGAGGTGTGTCTCAAGCCGAGGCAAGACCAGGCTTGATGGAAATGAGTGACGACAATTGATTTTCTTAAAGCAGTTTCGGCGAACGGTTTTGGGCATTTCCAGGGCGTCTCGGCATGCATATTCCGGGAGGCGTAATATGGGCCGGTCTTCAATTCTCAGCATTGGCAAAAGAGCAGATGGGCTCTCAAGGCGTGGCATGGTGCGAAATAGATAACCATATGATACCAGCAACTTGGTGGGTTAGCAACTCCACTTTTTGAAATCCAGATCAACGTTTGTCCGCAGCACAGATGACTTCGACTCGCTGGATTAGCTCGTCGCATGCACCCTGGTCGCCATCTCCTCATTGATGCCATTTTGGTGTTCCTGGGCCGTGGTACAACCCACTTTCATGGGAGCCTGGCCCAGAATATGGCAAGGCGCGCTAAGATACAGCCACTCATGTCGCTCGAGTTGACGCCGAAGCGCCCACAAGACGTCGGCCATGCCCCACGGACCTTCAGCTACTCTCTGGAACGTCAACAGTGAGCTTTTGGGATTTGGGACTCGGTTTCATAATTTGGTTCACCATCTCCAAATTTCATCCGGGAAACTGCCAAATAAATCCTTTGGCCCTGAACGACATCTGGGACAAAGCCGTGGTCGTCGTGCTTGATTGCTAGCGTACTGCGTGATGGCAACGATAAGCCGCGAGGAAGGCGGACGCAGCCCATTGCCCACAACGACGATGCATCGTTAGGGCCCACACTGCAGACTTACATGCGCTACAACGCTGTGCCGTAGGGCTGCATGAAGCCCGGTACCTGTCGTACAGCGCGCAGTTAATATATAACGAGAGCTTGGTTCACTCCAGGTTGCAGGATAGAATCTTCTCTCCTAATGTCGTACATATTTATCCTTCCTTGCTTCCCGTTTTGTTTCTCTGGCTCGGGTCTTTTATTTTGTTGCTCGGGGTGGTAGCACTAGGTTGCTGCTATGAATGTGACGAGCCATACCCCGGCTGCTACAACCCCAGCAAAGTCGCCGGCGACTCTGGGAGTCCAGGAATTGCTCCCACGAGCTCAGTCCACCACAGGAAATGCGCCGGGATATACCGGCAACAAGCTGGGCCAGTGGCTCTTGGGTGGGCGGAAAGGTATGCCAGGTTTCTTTTAGCGTCGCAGATATTACTTTATAACAAGGCTGATGAAGGTGACCCAGCCTCCTCTGGGGGATCGAAACCCCACACAATGAGGGCCCCGGTGCTCTGCACCGTTGTCGTGATATCCCTAGGTCTAGCTGAGGTGCTCGAGTACCTCGCCCAGATGAGCCAGAGACAGGAAGGCCTGGCGCTGTCACATTCGGAGGACGACATCCCCGAGTCCGTCAATATCACCTACCTCTACATGCCAACGACCGTCGCCGTGCTATATAGTCTCCTGTGGACGTGGATCGACCTCGACGTGCGAAGAATGCAGCCCTGGTTCCAACTGTCCCGGTCCCACGGCGCCAACGCGGAGCAGTCGCTGCTGCTGGACTACCCGTTTGAGTTTTTGGCTTTTGTACCGATCAAGGCTTGGAAGCAGAGGCACTGGCCTGTGTTCATAGCTGGCTCGGTTATGATGCTTATTTTCTGGGCCATCAAACCTTTGCAAAGTGCGATATTTGGGCAGCAGGCTGTGACAGTGTCGAGGAGCCTGCTCATGAACTCCAGGTTGGGGCTCATTCCAGTTGAGGAGCAAGCAGCCTTAATTGATGTTTCAACTCTCAATTCTGCATATGGCGCGACTTGGTATGATCAGGATCTACCCGAGTATGCAACGACTGACTACGCTTTACTCCCATTCTCCCCAGTCAGCAATGTGTCCTTATGGGGGGATGAGACATGGACCATGAAGACTACGAAATTCGCGACCAGCTTGGAGTGTTGGCCATCAAAAATCACGACGACAATAGAGGCTGTTCAGGGTGGCCAGTATCTTTTCCATAATGGTCGAGGTTGTGCACAGAATATATCAATGAGCGGCGGGAAAGAAGGACATCACAACATGCAGTATATCGGCTACAGAATCGGACGCACATCTTGACCGGTATCTAGCGAGCGCTCAATGTGGACCCGAATATTCCCATCAGCTTCTCGCAATATTTGGCCAGGGCTCTGTGACTGGCGCAAATGCAACATTTGGGAACATTACTGCCATGTTCTGTGGGCCGTCTTACACGCAGCAGGAGGTATCAGTTACAGTAGACGCTACTACGGGCCGACCTGTGGAACAGTCTCTCACCGAGCTGGCTGCGCCGTCCCCACTCGACAATACCGAATTTAACGTCTCAGCCTTCGAACTCCTCCTGCATGCCGGCTTCTCATTGGTGGTCATTCTCAGAGTCTATCCGGACAATCTAATACTCAACTAGTACGCCAAGTTATACAAGTCGAACATCTCATGGCCCGCAACGAACATGGTTGGGTTCGCGATCGGTCTACATAACGGCACAATTTCTGACTTTCTGAACACCATTGTGATACAGGAGTCATACGCTGCTGCCCACAGGCTAATCTTCTCTTCGGCGATCGCTCGACTTGTCTCTCGAGCTGGACCCCGGCGAACGAGGGTTGGAGTCGTCCAGTATACGGCTTATGGCATAATCGTCAGCAGGCCGATTTCTTTCGTCGTCGAAACTTTGCTTGGAGTGGTCCCTCTCCTGGCTGTTGCCTTACTTTACACAATTATACGTTCTCACAGCAACCTGGATAGCGATCCCGATAGCATAGCATCCCTTTTTGGCAAGGTCCAGGATCAGGAAAGCCTTCTGTCGCGTCTCGGAGTCAAGGACAATTTAGACGAAGCGTCACTCCGTACATCCATCCGCAGCGACCGGTATCATCTGGAAAGGAGGGCCGCGGATGGGCCAGCTTTTCAGCTTCTCCTTCCTAGTCAAACGGCGCAAGCGGTTGGAAACACTAATAGCATATCGACTGTAGTATCTCGCACAAGTCACCAGTCAATATGCCCTAAAGAGTCATGAATTCCTGTTGGGATTGTCTTCATATTCACTCTCACAGCCGCAATCGGCGTTCTGACGTATCTCAAACGCCAAGAGATGCTTCTCCATGGTTTGTACCATTCTTGAAGGGACATCAGAAAAGATTGTTCCCTAGTCTGCCATGATAGGCCACGTGAGTTTGCTGACCCGTTCTAGGTCTCTCACGTCCGAGTTCGAACTTTGAGGTTTTGCAACTGTTGGAGAACTATATCCCAATGGTCATTTCGACAATGTTGGAGCCATTTCTCACTCTGCTCAACCGTATGGTATGTACGTTGCGGCCGTATCAGGACTTGCTGAAAGGAGGACGCAAAGCAAAGACGACCATCCAGACGAGATACGAATCTCTTCCCCCGCAACTAGTACTCTAGCGAGCAGCGAAGGCTGGGCATTATGTCCTCGGTATGCTTAGTGTGGTGGTTCTGCTGGCCAACGTCCTTGCTGTTGGTCTAGGCGCTATTTTCAACGAATCGCCACGAGCGGTTTTCACGTCGACGAACGTAACATCGTTGGTGTCACCTCCACTAACGCGCGGAACCGTCTTACCGACTGGTGCTACTTCCCTATCCAATAGTCCGTATTTCGATCACTTCTGCATGGTGCAGACCAATTTGTCTGCGAGCACACGACTGCCTGCTTGGATCGATACCCGGTTTTCATACCTTCCCTTCGCCGATCTGACTAAGAAAGACAACGCACCGGCAAAATATAACGCAGTTACAAGGGGCTTTGGAGTCGCGGCACATTGTTCGGCCCTCACAACGGACAACTCCTCGCTCATTCATGCTGTGTGTCGCTTCAATGTCACAACGGATATGGGAAATCAAGAGTTTGCCGTAGTGCACCGAGACACTCCGTCAGGCAATACCACCAAGTGCGAGCCTTACAGGTATACTTACTACTCAGTACCACAAGGGAAATCGGCTCAAGAGGTGCACTCATCTCTGGAACAAGCCTCTGGCTCAGGCACGACGGAAGAAGCGACATCATTTTGTGAATCCCGCTTGCTGCTTGGGTGGATGCGCTACGATACGGCACAGCCGAAACGAAGACCGGAAACCGCATTTTTGTTACGCACGGCGAGATGGTGACGGCGCAATTCAACATCACAGTGGACGCAGCCGGGCGGGTGCTCGAATCCCACATGCTGGGGCAGTACGACAACATCACGGACGTGCTCTGCCCCAACGCAACGACCATCTTGCGGGATGCCAAAACGCTCATCGGCGATCGGTCGCAGCAGAGCACCGGCGGGGTAGGAATGCTCGCCTGGCACAACGACACGCTGACGAGGGACTGGATGAACTACTACCTGAAGCTGGAGGCGAACTTGACGGACCTTGTTGACCCGAGAAAGGGCCTCCCCGATGTCACTGGCCTCATACCTGCCGTCGAGAAGAACTACCAGCGCCTCGGGGCGGCGCTTCTGGGTGCCAACTCGGACCTATTTGCGGCCTGTTGACCAAATCAGACGGCCCCACGCCTGTCGGCGACATTGGTGACGCAAGACACGCAGTTATTCATGGACAACACGGCTTTTACAATCAGCATGACTATCCTCGGGGTCTACCTCCTGGCGGGAATCATGATGTACTCACGGCGGCGTGAGATATTGCTACCGAGGATGCCGTCTTCGACTGGGTCGACCATCGCGTATTCCGCCGGCAGCAGGGCTGTGAAGATGTACAGTGGGCCTGAGAGGAAAGGACAGCCGGCTGAGAGGTACAGCTTTGGGAGGTACACTGGCGTGGATGGGACGGCGCACTTGGGTATAGAGTTCGACCCTTACGTTGTTCTGCTGGATGGAAAGAAGCAAGCTCCGGGGGTCGGAAAGGGAGTTGGAGGCGGTAATGGATGAGGAGGTTTCAAATTATGTCATTCTATAACCTGGCGGCGGTTCAGTCAATTTCGGTGGTGATGCAAACCCAGTATGCGTGCATGTGGAGCGTGCATGTAATACTTCGGCGATTCGACCGAGTTCCTGGTGTTATGATCGTTTGGCATGTGGATGAACAATAGAGAAAGAACATCTGAGTTAGACGGCCACTAAAGAACGCCAGAACTACAACCCAAAATAACTACAGTAACTCGAGGTCTCGGTGCAAAATTCGTGACCACAGTAGATTATTTCTGAAGAAAACGGGCTTGTTTGGGGTCATTTGGCCGTGTCAAATGGTGTTGACTCCGCAGTTGGCCGATCGCGGATGCTGCCTGGCAGCTCACTTGTGCCGCAGCTTATCGGGGTAACAACCTCGGACCACCACGAAAGACAAGACAATTCGATTCACCATTGCCGTTGTAACTTGCCATGGGCTAGAATTTTTTTGAGTTCCTCTGACGACCTGAAACCACTTCTTTCTTTCTGTCGTCGTCTTATCAACAACCCACACCACCTTGGTCAACGTCCGCAATCGGCAGCCATGGCACACACCAAAGACGAGCCAGTTGAGCAGCGCACCGCCTTCTTCTACGGTTAGTTTCCCTCTGAGCACATGTTTGAAGGTCGCAGGCTGACAGTTTTACAGGCACTCTGGTAAACAAGCCCCTGCCCGCAAACCCGGGCGCCTCATCCGGCCAGGGAAGCTAACGTGTCTGATCGGGCTAGATGGAGCCCCAGGTCTTCTTCTCGGTGTGCTATGACAACAGAGACCCACCAGAGGAGATCCGGAAGCGACATACCTTCCAGCCTGCCATACTGCATGGCTACTGCCGGCGCCGGGTCCGCGGTGCCGATTACCCAGGCATGATTGAGGACCCGGATCACGCCGTCCGTGGCGCTGTGGTCAGCGGCATCACGAAGGCCAACCTGGAGCGACTTGACTTCTTCGAGGGTGCAACCTACGACCGGCGGGTCGTTCGCCCCAAGCTCCTAACGACGGTCGGAAACGAGAAGGGCGAGGGCAACGTGGAGGGAGAGCAAGTCATCACCGAGTCCTACATCTTCCTGGAGGAGGGCTGGCTGGAGGACAAGGAGTGGGACTTCGCCGAGTTTCGCCGTGACAAGTTGACCAAGTGGACGCGCGCCGGCTACGTCTTTGAGGGTGAGCTCACTCGTCCCTTCCGATCAACCTGCCCTGTGGCAACCATACTAACCATCTGGGACAGACTGTGACCCCGACCAGCCTGCCAGTGTCCAAGCAGCGGTCTGAGCCGAGGCCAGCCTAAGTCGTATCGTATCCGGAGGTACTTTGGAGGCTTGCTCAGCAGATGACCGGGATCTGGAATAGACATAGAGGTGGCAACAGAATAGATCGACTTTCACCCGGAGGCCAACTGGTTACCTAATCGCTTCTCGCCGTGCACAAACCTCGCAAAACCGCGGCTCGCACGGGTGGGCCGGTGGCGTCTACTGCCGCGCTGTAGTCGTGGTCGTCCGAGTAATTCATCTAAAATGTTATGCCAGAAGGAAAAATCGGGGGCGGATCAGCTGGGCAAGGATGGGGGGAGGCCTGGGCTGGTTCGTCGCCGCAAAATGTTCCGGGGCGGCCTGTGAATAAGCCCCTGAGTACCTACCTAGGTAGACTACATAGTAAGAGTGGTGGCGTTGACCAGCCAGCCAGCAGCCAGCACAGCCTTGTCCCGCACCCACGCGGATGCCTCCCGCATCGCCCCCTTCACATCGGATGAGGAGGCATTGTCCCCGGCGGAAGCGAGTCATTTTCACAGGGGCGGGCAGGGATGACATACCGGTACACATTACCCAGTTCATTCGAAGTGAACAACGGATAGCCACGCTCGCCCGCCCAGTCAGTCGTTCGTTGATGCGTCCCTTGGTACCCGCCCTGGAACCGCTGCACGGATGGCATCAAGGGCAAGGGACACCGTTGGATAACACAGAGGCGCGCGCATATCAGCTACGCGCGTTCTAATTGTCGTGGGTGGATAGGAGGATGGTCGTGGTGCTTGCCACATCTTCACATGCAGCATTGTTGTGCTATCGCAATGCCAGAACATCAGATGACCTTTGAACCCGCTCACAATCCTCAGTCGCAGAACTGGTCGGCCCCAGCGAGTGGTCGTAGCCCCTGCTAGTATGGTCTTTTCCTCCGAACCTGCAAGGCGAAAAAGGCAGTGAGCTGACGGAGAGGCATTACTCATCGGCAGCAACGGCACGAGTTGGGCTGGTCGGCAGGCACTGGGCGGGGGTCGCTGCAACGCTCCAGCAGCAACAACTGGCTGTCGGCAAACCCCAACTTGTTTCAAACATTTGGAACATGCAAGTCTCTTCCACGTAACCCACACGTCGCCTTTCACACCCCTGCATTGCCTGATCTTGCCTCGCTTGCTGTCTGGTCCGGCACTCGGATTGGCCAGTAGCCACAAGAAACAATCGACCTGGGATGAACCAGAGTGACTGACTGACTGACTGAGGGCGAGGAAGCTTGTCCGATCTGGCACAACAGAGACATGAAACAGACCCCAGTTTCAACAACACACCGCCCACCATCAACTTGGGCAAGCCTCGCCGCTCGCCGACGAGGCGCCTAGGGCGGCGCAACCACCGCGGTTCGTCTGCATGAGCCACACTCCGAATCTGGACACTTCGGCTTCTTTGCCGACCCATCCCATAGCCTGGTTCGGCAGCTGTCACTGAAGTCCGCCAGGCAAACCCAACGCTGGTGTTCTCCTTTTGGTCGCGTTGGCCTCGGCTCGGCCGACAGTTATCAATCGACAGGAAGTGGATGAGAACCGACAAGCACGAGTTGACTCGGTCACACGGGACTGATGGGCTCTGACAAGCAGACCCCCCAGGCTCTCTTTGGGCAGCGGCTGTCAGCCCCCTGGCCTAGCGTGCGATGTCTCTTCACGCACCGCTTATTCGGCATCTCATGAGTATGCCAGGTCCCTTGCAAGCGCCTGCGAAGGCCTGCGCGTCCATACACAGCATGTTGACGGTTGCTGAGGAACATGCCAGGGTGAATCAGCAGTTTCGATTCGGCTGCCTCCTGCAAGATGGGGAAATGGAGCTGGATCCGGTGTTCTTTGCATGGTCCAATGGGCGAAGCTCGCATTGAGCAGGGACAGTTGCAAGGAAATATCCTTGACCCCCTCCAAAAAAAAAAAAAAAAAAAAAAGAGCGACACCCCTGGATCGGCCAGTCACTCTCCTTTTCCTGGCTTACCCTGAGTCAAGCTTGCTGCGTACCTGCATGCCCTGACCGTGGCGTTCCCGACTCAAAGGACAGCTACGCCAGCAGGCCAGCTTCCACTGTTGGCGTGTACGTGCGGGTTAGCGTTTCTCTGTCGAGCCGCAATTCGCGGCCAGAGCCCGGGCGTGATGTTGGCTCGTTTGCGGCTGCACCCTCGTCGCACAGACCCATACCCACGGGTCCGCTGTCAGCCTGGGAGGCTGCATCCGACAAAGCTTGGCGATCTCTAACACCACAGGTTACCCACGCAAACAATGTGGGCTGAAGTGTGTGCACCTTGACTTTCGACTTCCAATCTCTCGCCTTCGAAATCCGCGAAAGACAAGTCTGAACCAATGCAATCAGCTCGAATGGTAATACATACCACCAACGTTGAGCCCAGCAATGGTCTCAACCAGCCGTATGGTGTTTGCTTACGACCACCTTTTCTTAGGCGTTCAAGAACGTATGAAGCCAGGCCCTCGCTTGCCCAAACGGGATAAAGTCAGGGGCGATGCGGCGAGCACTTGCAGATCGTGGGGCATTGGCTGCCGTTGAGCGTTCAAGGAGGAGCCATGCTTAATCCTGGTCACCTGCAGAGAGACGTTCTGTGCACGTCCGAAACAAGCCAGAAATCTCGGGACAGCCTATCATGGCTTTTCATCCGCACTCTTCTGCGATTACTCTCACATCCCTGATCCCTCGGGCAGATCCATCATGCCTCGCATGCCGGACTCATGGATGTGGCTGTACGCTTTGACTGGCTGCCACTGCTCCCCTTCTCTTGTCAAGGTATCCCATCATATACGCGCTCTTGGATACCCGAGTGGATACCTGGTCTGGGTCTCGGTCGATCTCATCCACTGAAAATGACTTTCAGCCAGGACCAGAGTACTCCATACCTTTATTGTAGGGGCGCTGCTCTCCTGAGTACGACATGGCACATGTTTGCCTCCATACGGCACTCATCTTTATAAAGATGCGCAACCTGTCCGGCCGAATCTTTCCTGGACTTCTCATTATTAACAGCCCTTCCATTAAGACAAGACTTGAGCAGTCGCATTCATTCTCCTGGAGGCTAGTCCTTTTCTCTAGTCCTTTTCTGCCATTCTTGTCTCTTCATCTCTCCAGCCTGGTGCATGCCATTCCTTCAAAGAACTTGAGACTATTCGAACTTCATTACCACTCGAGTCCTCCTTTTGCGACACCCAAGAATCTGTAACAAAGTATTCTTAGGTATGCAACAACCCGTATATTCCTCTCAGGCTCAAGACGTCCGAGACGGCCTCGTTGTGCCTCGGGCCTGGGTATACATGACTGAGTAGTTGTTTTCTAACCAAGTAATCACAGGACTCGTCTGCACCCATCGTACCTACATTCCTTTTCAGCAATTCGTCTGGAACGAAGAGCATTACTCATCCGAGATACGATGTATTTCACCAAGTCTTTCGCCGTTGCTGCCGCTTGCGGCTTGGCTACCGTTGTGGACGCCCACATTTTGATGGCCACCCCGGTCCGCGCAACTACGCCTCAGGCGACCAATGGGCCTCTATTGGCTGATGGCAGCAACTACCCTTGCCAGCTCGCTTCTGGCCAAACGCTCGCTGGGCAGTCGACATCCATGGAACTGGGTTCAGATCAGCCCCTGAACTTCATTGGACAGTCTGTTCACGGAGGTGGTTCCTGCCAAATCTCCATCACATATGACGAGAACCCGACTAAAAACAGCGTCTGGAAAGTGATCACATCCATTGAGGGAGGATGCCCCGCTCGGAATACCGTAGGCAACCTTGGGGACGACACATCGGCTACGGCGCCGGTTCCATTCAACTACAACTTTACTGTACCCGACAACATCCCTTCAGGCAAGGCTGTGCTTGCTTGGACATGGTTCAACAAGGTTGGAAACCGAGAGATGTACATGAACTGTGCCATGGTTGACCTTACTGGCTCTTCCGGCGACAAGAGCAACTATGAGGCATTGCCGGATATGTTCAAAGCCAACATTGGCAACGGTTGCGGGACTCCACCCGACACGGACATCACGTTCCCTGACCCGGGAGCAAATGTACAGAAGCTGAACGGCGCAACCGATGCGTTTGCCGCACCTACTGGCTCTTGCAACGCTGGCGGCTCTGGCGGCTCCACACAGCCGACAGGGGGCTCTGGATCCAGCGCCAGTGCAACTGCTGCTGCGGGAAGCTCTCCCGCATCTGCTGCTACTGCCCCTGTTGGCGGTGGCATCTTTGCTACGGTTTCAGCCGGTGCAGCCGTTACCAGCGCCCCCGCCGCCCCCGCCGCCCCAGCCCCTACAGGCGCTGCCTCCAGCCCCTCGGGCTCCTCCTCGGGCTCATCCTCGGGCTCCTCAGGCTCTGGATCTTCCAGCGCTGGATCCTCCGGCAGCAGCGGCTCAACATCTGCTGGATCTGCCTGCACGACAGAGGGAGACTACCAATGCCTAAGCTCGACTTCTTACCAGGTCTGCGCTTCAGGCACTTGGTCAGCAGTCATGCCTGTAGCAGCCGGCACATCTTGCAGTGGCACGGGAGCCAACTTTGAGATTGTTGCCTCCGCCGCCAAGTTCAGGATGACCCGTGCGCTCCGTCGTGTCAAGCGCACTCTTCCTTTCCTCGGTTAAGAAGCCCAGGTGGCATTTTTTGATCCATGACTGTTTTCTTCCTAGCCTTGGTTTCCCAGGCTCATTCTAGGGTTTTATGTGGAGGAGAGAAAACATCTACATTGGACATTTATGGGCGCATGGTTTTTAGCCATTTAGGCTTTGTCATTTTTACTGTATATTATTGAATCAATGACGCTTTTGTGTGTATAAAGCAACGTCCTGGGTCCTACACTTGAACTATGAGCACCTATTTCATGCAGCCGATTGAGAATAACGCGAGTGATGACGACATGGCTACCTGAGAGCGCACGGGCCGACCAGAGCGTTCCGGTGGATTCTGACATTTTTATCCTGACCTATAGTGCTGCGGCGTAAGGCGCCGTCTTCACCAGCAGGACGAACACGAGCAGATTCGTATCCAATTCCGTTCCTAGGACACAAACAGTTGAGAAAGAGTCCATTTTGATCTCCCCCATGAGCCAACCCGAGAACATCGCATTTTCTTATGCTGGGGCAAACAGATTAGAAGTCTGGAGTGGGGTTGTCAAACAGAGTTCACGCATGTTGGTTGCAATGGACTTCACTTGGCATGTTGATCTTCTAGATTAGATGGATTAGATAAGATAGGATCCAGTGAGACAGCCAGAACCATAGGCTCCAGCCACTGCCCCGTGCGGCCTGCGCTGACACCTCCCCGCGAGACGCCTGACTGTATATGGCAATAGTGCTGGCAGTCTGTGTTATGTAAGCACCCGTTGGATTTGGCGACCGGTCCCCCCAGCTTTCTCAATTCCCTGCCATCTCAAGCTTTCTGAAGATTTCAGAGCGTGCTCTAATCAGCTATTCATGACCACCGCGCCGTCGCAACTACACCACAACCCCACAACGCACATTCCACCACGGCACCATCCGAAAACCCGTGTTCTACACCACTCCCATAATAACATATCGCGGTTTTGTTGTGAAATGAATGCCAGTCCCGCATTTGCAATTACCAAGCTCCGTCGCGACTTCTGAGCTTGGTCGCAGTGGAGGGGCCAGGTGCCGCGCTTCCAACTCGACCTTTC
Organism: Stenocarpella maydis; assembly: GCA_002270565.1. Taxonomy (NCBI): domain Eukaryota; kingdom Fungi; phylum Ascomycota; class Sordariomycetes; order Diaporthales; family Diaporthaceae; genus Stenocarpella; species Stenocarpella maydis. The sequence goes on along the minus strand of NQMI01000028.1, from coordinate 100,937 downwards.
TGCAGGCAACTGGCTTGCGCCGTCTACCGCCAGGCTCGACGCGCTTCTTGACAGTTATCAATCACAACTATTGCCAGCAGCCACCGCGCCTGTCATCTCATGGAATTGTGGTCGGGGTTGATTTGATCCCAAGCCATCGCGACGATGTCGCAACTTCTCGAAGATGTGGTCAAGCGCCTCGTCACTCAGGACACTGGTCAGTAGCAACAACCAATGCGCTCTGCCTCTCGCGAAACTGACTGACCATATACCACCTGCAGAGTCCCGGGTCAAGGTCGAAGCCGCAACTACGTTACGCGATAATCTCGATGTTTTTACTTCTGGCCCCTCCTACCCGGTCTTTCTGAAGCGAGTTATGCCGGTTTTCATATCCATACTTAATGGCCCTTGCACATTTCAAAGCACATCCAATGACCAGGTGAGCTAGCCTCCATGACACTGTCTGACCTCCTACTCACCTCAGATGACAACAGAAGCTCCGAAACACCATTCTCGAGATCCTCCACCGATTCCCTACAGTACCTGCCGCCGCCGAGCCATTCGAGCCATACGCGTTGGAAACCGTCGAACTATTAATGAAGTTGGTCCGGACGGACAACGAAGAAAATGCCGTCATTTGCGTCAAAGTCGTCTCCGATATCATGCGATTCCAGTCCAAGGTCGTCGCGGGCAAGGTGCAGGAGTTTTTGAGCCTGATACAGGAGCTGTTTGAGCAGATGGAGCGGGTAGTTAGAGAGCAGCTTGACAACGAGCCCACGACCGGAGCAGGAGGAATGCCGTCCACCCCTGGAAGCACACAGACCAACTTCCACCAGCATCATTCACCCCGACCAGCCTCGCCCACGGCAACAACGACCGAATTCGGCATCGACCAACCGACCGCCCGACCGCTGCTGAAAGGGATGCAATCGTTCAAAGTCCTCTCGGAGTGTCCTATCATAGTCGTGTCGATATTCCAGGTCTACCGGAACACCGTCCCGCAGAACGTCAAGGCCTTTGTTCCCCTGATCAAGAGTGTGCTGTGTTTACAGGCGAAAGCTCAAGAGCAGGCACATGCTGAGGCGGTATCCAAGCACACTGTCTTCACGGGCGTCAGTCCCAACATCAGGAATCGAGCAGCTTTCGGCGAGTTCATCACGGCGCAGGTCAAGACGATGAGTTTCTTGGCATACCTCCTCAGACAGTACTCACAGCAACTGACGGACTTTCTTCCCACGTTGCCGGATATAGTAGTACGGCTCTTGAAGGACTGCCCGCGGGAAAAGTCAAGCGCCAGGAAGGAGCTCCTGGTCGCTATCCGCCACATCATCAACTTCAACTTTAGGAAGATCTTCCTGCCCAAAATCGACGAACTCCTGGAGGAGAGGACCCTGATTGGCGATGGACTGACAGTTTACGAGAACATGAGGCCTCTGGCGTACAGCATGCTTGCGGACCTGATCCATCACGTCAGAGACTCCCTCACGCCAGCACAGATCAGGAAGACCGTAGAGGTCTACACACGAAACCTACAAGACAATTTCCCGGGCACCAGTTTCCAGACAATGAGCGCGAAGCTACTGCTCAATATGGCAGAATGCATCGCCAAGATGGACAACAAGGAGGATGCGCGACATTATCTCATCATGATCTTGAATGCTATTGGGGACAAATTTGCCGCCATGAACCGGCAGTACGCGAACGCAGTCAAGCTGTCCAAAGCGTACGCGAAGCAGACCAAGGATCAGACGCCAGACACTTACCTGGCTGATAAAGCTCATCCTCCGGACTGGGACGAGGTCGACATTTTCAATGCTATGCCTATCAAGACAGCAAATCCCCGTGAAAAGGGCGCAGATCCTGTTGTTGACAACAAGTTCCTGTTTAAGAATCTGATGAACGGTCTCAAGAACACTTTCTACCAGCTCAAGGTTTGCAATCCTCCGCACGTTGTGGAACAGGTGAATGCCCCACCGCATTGGCAGGACGTCGCATACGGATTCAGTCCCGAGGAAGTGCAAGTTATTGTCAAACTCTTCAAGGAAGGTGCCTATGTGTTTCGCTATTACGAAATCGAGAAACCCATTGGTGAATCCCAGTACCAGTCGGCGGTCGAGTACATGGCCAATTTCTACATGAACTCTAGCAGCAAAGAGGAGAAGGAGCTCTTGGAGACTTTTGCGACTGTGTTCCACTGCATTGATCCAGCCACCTTCAACGAGGTTTTCCAGCAGGAGATCCCGCGTCTCTACGAGATGATATTTGATCACACGGGGCTTTTGCACATACCACAGTTCTTCCTCGCCAGTGAAGCGACATCGCCTAGCTTCTGCGGCATGCTCCTCAGGTTCCTGATGGAACATATCGAGGATGTCGGCTCGGCAGATGTGAAGAAGGCATCGATACTTCTGCGACTCTATAAGTTGGCGTTCATGGCCGTCACTCTGTTTGCGGCCCAAAATGAACAGGTTCTTCTGCCTCACGTCGTGGACATCGTGACGAAATCCATCGAATATTCTACCAAGGCTGAGGAGCCTATGAACTACTTCCTCCTCCTCCGTTCATTGTTCCGGAGCATTGGCGGCGGGAAGTTTGAGCATCTCTACAAGAAGATATTGCCGCTTCTCGAGATGCTGCTGGACGTCCTCAACAACCTTCTGAGAGCTGCAAGGAAGCCCGCTGAGCGAGACTTGTACGTCGAACTGTGTTTGACAGTACCTGCCAGGCTTAGCAATCTACTCCCTCATCTGAGTTTCCTAATGCGGCCTCTGGTTGTTGCATTACGGGCGGGGAGCGACCTGGTCGGTCAGGGTCTGCGGACGCTTGAGTTGTGCGTGGACAATCTCACAGCGGACTATCTTGACCCAATCATGGCTCCCGTGATGGATGAGCTAATGTCTGCTCTCTTTGATCATCTCAAACCAGCCCCCTACCAGCACTTTCATGCTCACACAACCATGAGGATACTCGGGAAGCTCGGCGGCCGGAATCGCAAGTACATGACAGATGCTATATCGCTGAACTTCCAGCAATTTGTGGATGACAGCCCAAGCTTTGATCTGCGGCTTTTGGGTTCCAAGAAGGAGAGGCCGTTCCCCATCAACATGGGCATCCAGCTTGCCATCCAGAAGTTGATGGAAGCCCCGAAGCAAGTCAAAGGTGGCCCATCCAAACAGTCTGATGCTTTCTACAAGGAGAAGGCATTCCATTTCCTCAAAGCACAACTGAAGTTGCGCATTGGTTACGATAACTTGCCCGACGACCTTCCAAGGCTGGTTCGCCTTCAGGTGCAGGATTTACTGGCCCGCAAGACTGATGCTGACTTCTCGATCTTCGAGACATCTGATCGTGGGCGCTCCGTTCCGAACAAGGAGGATCAAGATAACGTGCTCAAGCGACTCATCAAGGCCATGATGTTTGCCAACTCATTACCGGACTTCAAGGAAGAGTCCATGGCGTTCCTGTTAGGCCTTTGCCGCCATTTCGCAATCATTGAGGTAGGCAGAGCTCTTGTGGACTGCAAACGAGGCGCAAGCCCGTTCGATGTGAACGCTGGCGAAGGCCCAATGTGTCTCGATACTAGGGTTCTTTGCGATGCAATCCTCGAGTCACTGGCGTCTGACCAGCCAGATGTCCGCGAAGCAGCTACGCGAGCCATCAAAGAGGTGTACGATTCCGCCGTCATCATACTTGGGTCGTCCAACAATGTTGGGCGGCTGACTTTCTTCCACCAACTTGGCTCTGTTCTCTGCCATGGTTGCTATGAGGAAGAATGGTTCACCAAAGCCGGCGGTTGTTGTGGCATCCGCATACTGCTGACAGACGTCGATCTCGGAGATACCTGGATCGCCATGAAACAGAGCGAGTGTATCAAGGCATTACTATTTGTGGTGAAGGACATGCCACAGGACCTCCCTGAGAACACAAGACGATCGGCTCAAGACACTCTGGACATCTTGCTCCACAGGATCACGAAAAATATCAAGAAGGAGGAGTGTTTACCGCTGCCGCAGGAGAAGGGCCAGCAACCACCCAAACAACCTCGAATGGCGCAAATTTGCAATGTTTTGAATCAAGAGCTCCCACACATGAACAAGCATGTTCGAGAGACCGCCAAGCGCTGCCTTGATATAATTGCCAAGGCAGCAGACGCACAAGTCTGGGAGTTGCTCGAGCCTCACAGGGACCGCCTTCTGTCGCAGATATACGCCAAACCGCTCCGAGCGCTACCATTTTCAATCCAGATCGGCTACATCGATGCGGTGACACACTACATGTCTTTGAAGCAGGACTTTGTGAAGATGGATGAGAATCTGACCCGTCTCCTCATGGAATCACTGGCACTCGCTGAGGCCAGCGACGAGTCGCTCGCCAACAAAGCCGCCGAGTTCCGGACACATAACTACATTGTCAACCTTCGTGTGTCCTGCATCAAGATCCTTAGTACCGCCATGGATTTTGAAGATTTCATGAAGCCGAGTCAGCCCAATCAGCCAAACAAAGAGAGGACTCGGATTGTTGCGACGTTCTTCAAGTGCCTGTATTTGCATCCCACACCCATCATCGACGCTGCCTATGAAGCACTGAAGACTGTTCTGGCCATCAACAACAAGCTACCGAAGGATCTGCTGCAGTCGGGCTTGAGACCTGTTCTGGCCAGCCTCCAGGACGCGAAGAGGCTGAGTCTTCAGGGTCTCAACAATTTGGCAAGGCTCCTCAAGCTCCTGACCTCGTACTTCAAGGTTGAGATAGGAACTCGCCTCCTTGATCACGTCAAAAACCTGGCAGACGGCAACATGTTGCAGCAACTATCCTTCACTTTCTTCGAACAGAATGAAATGATGGAGGTCATTGCCGCGGTCTTCAATATTTTCCATCTGCTACCGGCTGCAGCAGAGGGCTACAAAGAACGAATCATTGAGACGGCATTAGATCTCGAGTCAAAGCTGCGTCGAACTCATCACAGTCCCTTCCGCAAGCCAATCTACAAGTTCTTGAATAGGTACCCCCAGGAGATATGGAAGTTGCTGTTGAACAAGATCCGCGACATCAAGTATGGCCGCTTCTTTGCCCAGGTCCTACGTCATGCAGACAGTGGGCCGCTCAGGGACTATGCAGCAGCGAACATCCAGGCCTTAGTCCAGGCTTGCAAGGACGTCCCCGTCGACGACCGTGCTGGGAGATCCACTTCCGTAGTCAACGCCATCACCATGCTAGACGCACTCTGCCAATATTCGGCCACATCGTGGATGGCGAACAAGGACTCGCTCGCCTGGTTGAAGCAGGCAAGCAGCGATCTTGAACGCCAGCTTCGCGTCAGCGAGGTGCCTGGTCCCTTGCGACTCGCTGCACACCAAGCTGTAGAGCACGCCACGTGGATCATGACCAAATATCTCGAGCAGAATCCTAAGGATCTCGATGCTTTGTTTTCGCTGATCGATTCTGTTACCACTGAAGATGTCAGGCAAACACAAAGCTTGTTCACTTACCTCTACAGAGGAGTCATTTGCAATGATTCGGTCGAGTTTTGGAAGTCGATTGTCCTGCGGTGCCTCGATATTTATGCCGGCAAGACCGCATCCCAGAAGACCAAGCTCTTTCTGCTGCACAACATTGTCAATCCCATCTTGGCAATGGACCTAATGCGCCATTGGGACCAACCCGAGCAGCGGCCGAATCGTCTGATCGATCGGGCTGTCATTGAGTCCATCAGCACAAAGATCTGGAAGGTCAGTCTGGCTGACCCTCAGGACGACCTCAGCCAGCCGGGAATCGACCATACAAGGATGGAAGTATTGCAACTCTCAGCGTTCCTCATCAAATATCACAACACCATCTTGCAGGAGGCACGCAAAGACATAATTAAGTTTGGCTGGACGTACATCAGGCTCGATGATGTGATCAACAAGCACGCTGCCTACGTCGTCCTGTCATACTTCATTGCGCACTATGACACACCGGGAAAGATAGTGTCGCAGGTGTATTTCTCATTGCTTAAGAACAACCAGAATGAAGGACGCACGCTCGTGACGCAGGCTTTGGAGTTGATGGCGCCAGTGCTGCCGAAGAGATGCGGTTCTATCCAGCCTAATGAGCGCAACACCGTCTGGTCCGCTGCACCACGTCGTATCCTTTCCGAGGAGGGTCAGAATGTCCAGCAGATGACCAGCATCTTTCACTTCCTCGTCCGGCACCCGGACCTGTTCTACGAGACTCGTGACAAATTCTCCATTCTCATCATTCAGTGTCTGCGAAAAGTGGCAAACTTCCCCAACCCGTCGTTCGAGAGCAGACGCCTTGCTCTCAACATGATGTGGCTGATTTGGGAATGGGAGCAAAGGCGTGTGACTGGGAGGACCTCGAGCGCTATGCGAATGGCATCCCAGTCTGTATCACCCGTCGCCAAGAAGCGTAAACTCGATGAAGTCTCAACCTCGTCGCCTCCTGCAGTCCGGCAGACTGCTGCTGCTGAGAAGACTGAGTATCAGATTCCCGCTCCTGTGCGGCAGAAGATGGTGAAATACCTGGTCGAGTTCATCGCCCAGCTAAATGAGCGGTATTCGTTGCCTTCAAGCAAAGCAAAGGACGTCCCGGTCACGGCCAGCCATTCCATATCCACAGAGCTCAACAAGAAGGCCATGGCTCTCCTGCACAATCTACTGCAGCCAGAGTACTGGGCTGATCTCGACGTCGACCTGTTCCCCAATGTCACAGACGTGGTTCTCGCCAGTGATAAGACGGCTCAGATCCTCAGCATCGATCCGGAGAATAAGGAGAGGTATGACGAGAAGTTCATCACGAACATCATCAACACGCTTCAAGTGGTGCGCATCATCCTGGATTCGAAGTCGGATGAGTGGATCTTGAAGAATATGAGCCAGATCCAGAAGATTCTCGAGAAGTGTTTGAGGTCAGAAAATCCCGAGTTGCAGGACTGTCTGCACATGGCAGACCCGAAATATGACGACGGCCGGGAGACCAGAGCCATAGTCAAGAGGATTCTTGATGCCGTCCCAACTGCTGCAGAGGATGTGCAGATGGAAGACGCCGATGCCGAGGGTGAGCCTGAATCACAGACGTCTGAAGTCATCACTTTCCTTTCCAACATTGGCACCGAGACAATGGCAGCTGCCAATTATGTGGCAGGCATCAACATCCTTTGGTCCCTGGGCAACCGACGTCCATCTGCCATCGACCCTCACATCCCAGCCATCATGAAGTCGTTGCAGTCCAAACTCGCCAGGGATCATGTGTCTCACTACACCGCCATCAGCCATGAAGGAAATGCACCTCGTGCTCCGGACCAGAACCCGCCCGCGAAGATGGACGACTACGACCTCGAAATCCAGACAGGCTTGATGCTCAAGGCTATTGATGTTACTGCAAAGCGAATGGAAATCCTTGGTGACAACCGTAGACCATTCCTCAGTGTCCTTGCCACACTGGTGGAGAAGTCCTTACATATACCCCTGTGCGAGAAGATTTTAGAAATGGTTGAGGGCTGGATCTTCCGCTCCGAGGGAACATGGCCTACCCTCAAAGAGAAGACAGCTGTCTTGCACAAGATGCTGACGTTTGAGCATCGCGCCGACACTACAATGCTGACGAAGTACCTGGACCTGGTCCTCCGCATTTATGAGGACCCCAAGATCACCAGAACCGAGCTTACTGTGCGCATGGAACATGCTTTCCTGATCGGGACACGGGCGCAAGATATCAACATACGGAACCGCTTCATGGCGCTCTTGGATAAGAGCTTATCCAAGACTGCCAGCGCACGCCTGTTGTACGTCATTAATACTCAGAACTGGGACACACTGGGTGAGACTTTTTGGCTGGCTCAGGCTTCCCAACTACTTCTCGGTTCCGTGGAATCAAACAGCAGCGTTCATCTGCACCAGGAGGACTTCCGGACTTTGCCCGCCTCTCGGTTGTTCGGCAACTATGCAAAGGACCCAAGACAGCCAACGGCAATGTCAGACGACAAATACGAGGCTTTCATGGCGGCTCACCGTCGCTTCATGTCCGAGCTCGGCGATGTCAAGGTTCGAGACATTATCGAACCACTCACTCAACTGCAGCACGTCGACTCGAACCTCGGAAAAGAGCTCTGGGAGACGCTGTTCCCAATGTACTGGTCTGCAACGACAAGGGAAGAGCGAGAGGAGGTTAAGCGTGGCCTGGTGTTGCTGTTGACAAAGGACTACCATCAGCGGCAGCTCGACAAGCGTCCAAATGTAATCCAGGCCTTGCTCAAGGGTGCTGCCAAGGCGACTCCTGAGTGTAGGATTCCTCCACACGTTCTAAAGTACGCGGCTCAGACTTTCGACGCCTGGTACACAGCACTTGTTCAGCTTGAGGATGCCGCAATCGACCTAGAAGCGTCGGATCCACCTACAGTGAAGGAGAGCAACCTGAACGCTCTCGTAGAGATCTATGCTAATCTGAAGGAGGATGACTTCTTCTACGGCACATGGCGTCGTCGATGCCAGTTCTTGGAAACCAACAGCGCTCTCTCCTACGAGCAGAATGGTCTATGGGACAAGGCTCAGAAGATGTATGAGATGGCACAAGTCAAGGCTCGCACTGGTGCTCTACCTTTCTCTCAGGCTGAATACACACTTTGGGAAGACCATTGGGTTCTGTGTGCTCAAAAGCTGCAGCAATGGGATATTCTGCAGGACTTTGCCAAGCACGAACACCTCCAGGACCTGCTCTTGGAGTGTGCATGGCGCAATACGGAGATGTGGCAATCGCAAGAGAATAGAGACCACATCGATGCCATGATCAAGGGCCTGATGGATGCGCCGACTCCTCGTCGGTCTTTCTTCCAGGCGTTCATGGCGCTGCGCAAGCTTCACAACAAACAGGAGACACAGGCAGACTTCCAGAGATACGTCGACGAGGCTATCCAGCTTGCGATACGCAAGTGGCATCAATTGCCCAAGCAGCCTACGCATGCGCATGTCCCCCTGCTTCAGAACTTCCAGCAACTGGTGGAATTGCACGACGCCAGCGTCATATGCTCGAGTCTTGCGGGAACAACCCAGCAGAACTTGGACGTCAAGTCTAGTGAGCTCAAACTGCTTCTTGGAGGTTGGCGTGATCGACTGCCCAACGTTTGGGACGACATTACTGCCTGGCAAGACCTCGTTACCTGGCGACAGCATATCTTCGGCCTCATCAATCAGACTTATCTCGGACTTCTTCCTCAAGGGGGCCAGAATTCGGGAGGCTCTTCGTATGCGTACCGAGGATACCACGAGACAGCATGGATCATTAACCGCTTTGCCCATGTTGCCAGAAAACACAACTTGGCGGATGTCTGTATCAGCCAGCTTGGTCGCATCTACACCTTGCCCAATATCGAGATACAGGAAGCGTTCTTAAAGCTTCGAGAGCAGGCCAAGTGTCACTACCAAAATCCCAAGGAACTCAACAGCGGGCTAGAAGTCATCAACAACACCAACCTCGGATACTTCAGCGCAGGCCAGAAGGCAGAGTTCTACACTTTGAAGGGCATGTTCCTTGAGAAACTGAATCAGAAAGATGAAGCCGACAACGCATACGGCACAGCTCTGTACTTCGACATTACTGCTGCGAAGGCATGGGCCGAATGGGGTTACTTTAACGATCGCAAATTCAAAGAAGATCCAGCCGACCTCAATTCTGCGCGCCAGGCGCTCACGTCGTACCTGCAGGCTGCAGGCAGCTACAAGAATGCCAAGTCGCGGAAGCTCATTGCCAGGATCCTTTGGCTGCTCAGCATGGATGATGCCAACGGGACTATATCCGCCGGGTTCGACGATTTCAAGGGCGACACGCCCACTTGGTACTGGATCACATTCATTCCTCAGCTTCTTACTGGGCTCGGCCACAAGGAAGCCATGCGGGTCCATTCCATACTCTTGAAGATCGCCAGGTCTTATCCCCAGGCCCTCTACTTCCAGTTGCGAACCAACCGGGAGGACATGATGGTCATCAAGAAGACTCATGAGGCCAAGAAGCAGAGGGAGCGGCAACAATCGGTCGGGGGAGCCAAATCTGCAGGCTCGCCAGCTCTGCCGAAACAAGAGGCTCCCGGTGCGCCAAAACAAGAGGGGAACCCGCCGGGGTCACGGCCTGCTACTGCCAACGGTGAAGCCAATGTCCAACCTAAGACGGAGGGCGCTGAGACGAATGGCGCGGCGGCCACGCCTACCACGACAGGGCCCAACGGTTCGACACCGGCTCCCGGGGAACAACATGCTGAGGCAGGCCAGAAGAAGTTTCCGTGGGAATTGACTGAAGAGATCATGTCTCAGCTCAAGACGGCCTTCCCCCTCCTGGCGCTATCAATGGAGACCATGGTTGACCAGATCCAGAAGCATTTCAAGTGCCCGCCGGATGAAGATGCATACCGTCTGATTGTGGCTCTACTTAACGACGGTCTAGCATACGTCAGCCGCATGCCTACCTCGTACGCCAAAGGCACAAAGCTGCCCCAGGCCACCGAGACAAACATCACCCGATTTGCTGAGACGATATTGCCTGCTCACATAAGGAAGACATTTGAGGCAGACTTTGTCACTTTCAAGCCGACAATGTTCGAGTACATCCACAAGCTAAGGAAGTGGAGGGACAAATTCGAGGAGAAGCTGGACAGGCGCACCCCCCATATGTCGTTGGAGGCATTCACGACGCTCCTGAGCGAGTTCAAGTACCAGAAGTTCGACGAGGTCGAGGTCCCCGGCCAGTACTTGCAGCTCAAGGATAAGAACCAGGACTTCATCCGCATCGAGCGCTTCATTCCCACGGTCGATCTGGTTCGCATGATCGGCATGTCTCATCGGCGACTAAAGATCCGAGGCCACGACGGAAGCATCCACCCCTTCGCAGTACAGCACCCGGCAGCTAGGCACTGCCGCCGGGAGGAGAGGATCGTCCAGCTGTTCCGGCAGCTGAACCAAAGGCTGAGCAGGAAGAAGGAGAGTCGTCGTCGCGACTTGCAATTCACCCTGCCCATCATGGTACCGCTGGCACCGCACATTAGGATAGTGCAGGAGGACACGTCTTATATCACACTTCAGGGTATCTTCGAGGATCACTGCAGACGCAACGGTCTGTCCAAGGATGATCCCGTGCTGTTTATCATGGATAAACTGCGCGCACTCGGGGAATCCAAGGGGGTAAGTTTTGTTCATTCGAATGACGTATCAGGAGAACAGATGTCTAAGACTCCACAACAGAAGACTGGCGAGCACAGCGCCACAGCACGCCTGGAAATCCAGAACGCCATCCAGGACAAGTGGGTCCCACGAACAGTGGCTCTTGACTACTTCCAGAGGTCATACGTGGACTATGCCGATTTCTGGCTGTTTAAGCGCCGTTTCTCATACCAGCTGGCCGCGTTGACGTTCATGACCTACGTCCTGTTCATTGACAAGCGGTACCCTCAAAAGATACACATCGCCCGAGGCACCGGCAACATATGGAGCTCCGAGCTCCTGTCATCCATGACCAACAGCCGGCCTTACTTCGGCACGGCCGAGCCGGTGCCGTTCCGTCTCACACCCAACGTCCAGACCCTCATGGGCCCGTTGGCGACGGAGGGCGTTTTTGGATGTTCCATCATGGCAATTGCGCGGTGCCTCACGGAGCCTGAGTTCGAGCTCGAGCATGCGCTCACCCTATTTGTCCGTGATGAGGTCATGTTCTGGTTCACTAGCAGCCACAGGATGGCACACCTTAATGAGGGACATCTCAGGGAGACGGTGCAAACCAACTGCGACCTCATTGTCAAGAGGGCGGCCAGCCTCGCGACGGTCCCCGAGGGGACGCTACCGGCCAACCAGACAGTCATCGACCTGATCAGCAAGGCTGTCAACCCCATAAACCTTGCTATGATGGACGCGCTGTGGCAGGCATATCTCTAGTCGTGACCGCCTTGGTCTGGAGGAATTTTTGCGATTGTGGGTTTCGATGCGCTAGAGTATCCGCGGGATGTTTTTCGGGAAATGGAAAAAGAAGGTCTCTTGATTTGCACCGGCAGCACAGGTGAAGGGCGGGAAATCTGCTCCTCTGGTTTCGTGTGCGGGAGTCGATTTGGGTCGAGGGCGGCGCTTTGTGGATATGACAGGACATGATCATAGACTGCGGTCGAGGTCGGGGCAATACTGCTTTGGAGTTATGGACGATATCCAGATTGACTTGCCGGTGTGTTTGGCTGATGTTTTGAGTATGGGGAGAGGGAATGACATTATGAGCCGTCATATTCGGCAAAATATACACAAATTCGTCATGGGCCTCGGTGTGTGCATGTAGTGAGATGGCTTTGTGCGGAGACTGGCCCGAAGACGAGAGTTATTGTCCGGCCCTGATCTCGAAAAGCCGAGACTGAAAGCACACTCCCTCGGCAGGATACGGCCATGTTGGAATTTAGTGTGTACTATGTAGTATGTATATGCAGGATAATACCTCGGCGGTCGAACTATCTGAACTATCTTATCCCTGCGCCCCACTTCCCCGGACTGCGGAGGACCCCCAATTCCCGATGTTCCGGTAAGTCCCTAATCCCAACGTTTCTCGTCATACACGCTGCTCTCCCTCTCCCTCTCCCTCTTATCTCATTAATATAACACTTTAGAATTTTCTTCCTCTTCTCTTGGAACCGCCCAAGGGGAAACTTGATTTGTTTCTGAAGATGGAGAACCAGGTTACCGTCCCACGGAAGCTGTGGGAGCACCCCGATCCGAAGAGCACGCTGATGTACGAGTTCATGCAGGATGTCAACCGCAAGAGTGGGCAGAGGTTAGAGGTATGAGGAATTTTGCTGCTGTGTATTGTCCTTGTCTAATTTCATGGGGTTTTTGCCCTGCCCTGGGTGAGACAGGCAGTCATGACTGGGTGATGGTACAATGGACCAGAACTCACCGCTCTGCTTGGCTCAACTCAACATCTAACAAGCTCAAGTGAGCTTGTAACCTCGCGGCGAACAACGTCTCATTGAGGAGTACATGTGCATTCCAGCGTCGCTCTCTGCCCGGTACTGACCCGGATCCACCCCCCAAAAAAAGACATTCCGCGAGCTCTATGACTACTCCATCAACCACCGCTCCGACTTCTGGCACCACCTATTCCAGTTCAGCAACCTCATTTACGGCGGCAGCTACACCCGCGTGGTAGACGAGTCCGCCACCATCGACCAGGTGCCCCGGTGGTTCGAGGGCGTAGAGCTCAGCTTCGCCGAGAACGTCCTCTTCTCGCGCACCGCCTCGGACCCGCGGGACCACCGCTCCAGGCTGCACAAGGAGGACGCCCGGGTCGCCATCACCGAGGTGCGCGAGGGCGGGTCCGAGGTGCGCGAGTGCACGTGGGCGGAGCTCCGGCGGCGGGCGGCGGCGCTGGCGGCCGCCATGTACCACACAAAGGGCGTCAGGAAGGGCGACCGCGTCGTCGCCGTCGCGGCCAACAGCGTCGACACGTTTGTCGTGTGGCTGGCCACCAGCTGGCTCGGGGCCATCTTTTCGAGCAGCTCGACGGATATGGGGACCAAGGGGATACTGCAGCGGGGTGTGCAGGTGAACCCAAAGGTATGTTGATATGCTGCGTCTTCGGGTCCTTCTCATGCCGCTTCTGTGAGCTGACCGGGCTCACCAGCTCATCTTCATGGACGACGCGGCGCTGTACAACGGCAAAATCGTCGACCTCCGCCAAAAGATGAAAGAGATCGTTGAGGGGATGGAGGAATGCGACGCCCTATCGTCGCTCATATCCATCCCTCGCTTCAGCAAGCCGCGTGACATCAGTTCCGTGGCCAGGGCGGAGACCCTCTCGAGCCTGCTGGCCAGCACCCAGCTTCCCCCTCCGGATTTCGTCCGCACGGCCTTCCACGAGCCGGCGCTCATCTCCTTTTCCTCGGGGACGACCGGCATGCCGAAAGCCATCACCCACTCGCAGGGCGGGATGCTGGTGTCGTACTTCAAGGAGGGCCGGCTGCACGAAGGCCAGGGACCTGAGACGGTCGGGTTGCAATACACAACCACGGGCTGGATAATGTATGTAGCGAATGTCGCCCTGCTGCTGTGGGGGGGGCGGTCCGTCTTCTACGACGGCTCGCCGTTCCAGCCCGACATCACTGTCCTCATCAAGATTCTGGCCGAGCAGGGCGCGACCAAGTTTGGCACGAGCCCACGGTGGTTGTTTGAGGTAGCGAAGGCCGGACTAAGCCCGAGGGAGATGGTCGACCTGTCAAAACTGCAGACTGTCACGTGCACGGGGATGGTCTTGTCGGACCAACTATTTGAGTGGTTTTATGACAAAGGGTTTCCCAAGCACACGCAGCTGGGGAATATGTGAGTGGCTCCCCATCCTCTCCCTTCGCGATCTCGTGGGGCACCTCCAAGACACAGATCAACTGTTCCAGCTGGAAACTTTTACTGATCGCGATCCTCATAGCTCGGGCGGTACGGACATTGTAAGTTCCTCTGGCAAGCCCTCCTGGGCAGCACGACGCACAATCGTTGACGATCTTCATCCCTAATTAGGCCGGATGTTTTGGTTGTTGCAACCCCCTAGAGCCGGTTTACGTCGGAGGGACCCAGGGGCCTTCGCTTGGGACCGATGCGCGCATCTTCGACTCAACATTACCAGACGGCCCTGGCAAGGAAGTCCCGCACGGCACGCCCGGGGAGCTCGTGGCAGCGATTGCGTTCCCCAACGTGCCCTGCCGCTTCTGGAATGACAAGGAGCCCGTGGCGACACCGGGGTCCAAGTTTCACTCTGCGTACTTCAACCGCTTCGATCACGTGTGGGCGTGAGTTGCTTCCCTCAAGTCCTATAGCCGTGTGGCGCCACCCTGTAAGATAGATTAGCTGACCCCTCCCCCATCATCACAGGCACGGCGACTTCTGCGTCATCCACCCAATCACGGGCAACATCTCGTTCCTGGGCCGTGCGGACGGCGTGCTGAACCCCTCGGGGGTGCGCTTCGGCTCAGCGGAGATCTACTCGGTGATAGAGCGGCGCTTCGCAGACCGTGTGCACGACTCCCTCTGTGTGGGCCAGAGGCGGCCGGCGGACCAGGATGAGACGGTGATGCTGTTCTTGCTGATGAAGCCTGGGCATAGGTTCGACACGGCCCTCGTGGGCGAGATCAGGGCGGCGATCGGGAAGGACCTATCGAAGCGGCATGTCCCCAAGTACATATTCGAGACGCCCGAAATTCCAGTGAGTCCTCCCCCTCCTCTCTCTCTCCCAGCGCGCTCATGTGCACGTGAATCCACGTCAATCTTCACCTGTTTGCCGTGGCAGGGTGTGTCTTGACTAATCGGTCCTGCCTTTCCCCAGACAACCATCAACATGAAGAAGGTGGAGCTTCCAGTCAAGCAGATCGTGTCTGGCCAGAGGATCAAGCCCAGCGGCACTTTAGCCAACCCGCAGAGCCTGGATTTCTACTACCAGTTTGCCAAGGTGGAGGAGCTAGTCGGGCCAAAGGGGAAGTTGTAAAGATCAGGAAACTATTAGAATCAGACGGTCCAAACCTTTTATCTCGAGGTTGAGCTTCGTCAAAAGCTTCGGCGAGGGCCACATTGCAATACGGAGTTGAGCAGGGTCGAGGGTTCACGACAGAAAGACGTCTCAGACGGCGAAGGCGGTATGTTGGAAAGATGGTGTCCAAAGACAAGGACTTATCTTGTGATTCGTTTGCGGTTGTGGACTTTTGAGAATGAAGAAAGCTGGCAGCCACGGCGCTACTGTCTCAGAGAAAAGCTGTTGGTGTCGTGGCAGTGAGTTCTCGGGGTGTATTTAGGGCTAGTGGTCCATATTTGCGCTGGTGCTCGCAATACCTGCGACCTGGGATCTGAAGCACACCGTCTGCCTTGCCATTTGGCCTAGATGTACTGCGAAGCAGTGGCTGAGAACAGAACAGGCGCCTGCCAATCCTAAGTAGGTAGGTAGACGTTTCGCACCTTTAGCACGTTATACGCCCGGGTCCCTCGATGTTACCCCAAGGCCCACCATGTCAGAGTCTATTGGAACCAAGTATTCCCTGAGAGCATAAGTTAGTGAGGATCAGCAGCGGAGTCTGGAATACTAGAACTTCAAGGCTGACCATACAGATTGAGCGACGACGCTGCGAAGGACAGGGAAGTGTTGACTGCGTGACGAGGGTTCCTGGGGTGAGGTACCAGAGACACGATCTTCAGTGGCTAAATCGGTGGCGGGTGAGATTTAGGGCCGCGGGTCGAGGCAAGACTCGAAACACTGTCTGCAATGAGAGCAAAAACAAGCAGCGCCCGGATGTAATCAGACCGGCTTGGCCAGGGTATGAGAACCCGCAAGAAAGCCGGAGGGTCCCACAGCCAGCTGGGCCGGAGCCGGGTGGGGCGGAGATTGCTGATGAGACTACACTACAAGTAGCGTTGGACTATGTGTGCTATTTTTGTATGTTGCCACCGAGGAATGGCTGCTGGCCAGAGGCGAGAGGGTAGAGCCGCAGAGCGGTTCCCTGCCGCATTGCGCGTCGCTCAGCTAGCCAGCCAGCCCAGCTAGCATAGCTCAGGGCCGAGCAGGTGGCTGAGTAGCAACCACGCGGATCTCGTCACGCGGCGGCCGGATTTGGACTGGGCTCATCCACGACGTGCATACTGTAAGCTCGTTGCTCGCTGTGCGCGCCTTGTCGACGTGGAGACGGGCTAGGCGTGGTAGATAGACTACATGGGTGAGTCGTGGAGAGGCCAACCGATCTGAAATTCCGGATGGAATGACGACAGTCTTTATGACAGCCGAGATAGACTAGAGAAAATCAGGGTCTCCGACAATGTCTTGGGGGTGTGGGGGTCCGTTCATCCTGCCGCGTCGGATACGAGTTCTTGGGTTGTCTAATGTATGTCTAATGTCTTCGTCATTGTGGAGGGGCAGGCGGGCAGATTGTGCTGTTATCAGGTTAATAACTGTTGGCCGTCTGCGGTCTGTTACGAAAGTTGAACGCCAAGGCGTGTCAAGAAGGTTGAGAGCAGCCAGCCAGTCAGCCAGTCGATGGGAATGGCTGTGGCTGAGGCCAGGATACGTCAGCGTCAGGAGTGGGTCTGCGCATCTGGATTGAGTGCGCAGGCCTGGTAGTGTAGCAGAGCTCTGAAACGCGTCGAGGCTCCCATCACGCTGGTGCCCGTGCTGTTGTTGCTGCAGCAGTACATATGTTGTTGTTGTCGGTTGCAGCAGGGACTCGTGACGCATCTCGTACTTGAGTGCAATACTATTAGCTGAGCGGCACGTCCATTTGCGTCAACATGAGCTGCAGGCTGCATGTATACACTAGTGTAGGCTGCAGTACGACCTGGTGAAGCGTGGCTCTGCAGGTCACGGTCATTGCCCCAGGGTGGTGTCAAGTTGATTGGGCCTGGGTCGGCAATCCTGGAAAGACTGGGTCGGTGTTTGTGGCTGCGCGGTTTTCCTGCGATCTCGTTCGACCCAGTGTGGCTTGGCTGGTGTGCAGGCTGGCCTGGCTGGCTGGCCGGGTCAATGGGAGGAGGAGCAGCAAGCAGCCAGGTCCAAATCGTGCTCGTGCTGTGCTGTGCTGTGCTGTGCTGTGCTGTGCTCAAGGTGCGTTCTCGGAAGTGGTCATGGCTCGAGGATAAAGGAGGGAGGAGGGAGGAGGAGGACTTGGAGAGGCTGGAGGAGATGCTGGAGGAGATGCTGGAGGGGAAGACGGCTGGGCTTGGCCTCAGCTGGCCTGTCTGGTATTCCCCTGCCTTCCCTGCCCCTTCTTTTTTGCTACACTAGTTCTCTATCTCCTTGACACCCGCCCACTGTTTTCTTCCAGCGTCAGACGTGGTTACTCGTTGATTCAAAACAACAACACCTGCGTATCGCATCGTATCATATCAACTGTTCGCCATTCCTTGTTGTCAACTCTCTGCTGCTGCTCCTTGGCCTCTGCCAAGTCACGGCAGAGTCTCGCGTACCACTGCACATCCCATTTTTTTCAACTGTTATCACCCCCTGGAGTTTTCCAACTGCGCTAGGCTTGTCTAGACCGCCTGCAGTGGTTCTGGCTCCCCTGCCGACCAACACCAACCACCGACAACCACCAGCAAGCTGCAGTACGGTGTAGTTTAGTGTGCAGCCGCCGTTGAGCCCACACAATATCGAATACTCTCTTTCACGCGACCGACTGCCACCGACGACGACGACGACTACGACGACGACGACGACGACTTCTTACAACAGTAGCACGTAATACCACTTCTCAAAACCGCCAACATGGGCTTCGAATTCGACCATGAAAAGATACCCCTCTACAAACTCATTGTCCACATCATCCAGATAGTCATATCTGTCACCATCTGGATTCTCGAGATCATCGTCTTCAAGGGCGGCGATATCAACGGCAACAATGGCTGGACATTCGGAGTCGTGAGTCTGCCTTCAAACCCAGTCCCCTATTGTCTGCCAGCCAACCGGCTAACATAACCAACCCAGTGCTTCCTGAGCGCCCCAGTATGGATATACCTGATCATGGCCCCTCGATACCCTCGCGCTAGGAGGATAGCCGACCCCAAGGCCATGCTTGTTTTTGACTTTATCTATACCATTATGTGGCTGTCTGCCTTTGCTACCCAGGCTGCCTACAACACAGCCAACGACTGTGGTACCGCCTGCGGGCCCAGCAAGGCCATTGTCGGGCTGGGCGTCTTCAACACGTAAGTTCGACTCACCTCTTCCCCACCCCCTGTNCCCCCGACTCCCAACTTCCGCCGTCTCAAGCAGCAGCTGACAGTTTTTCTGCTCATCAGCCTCTTCTGGGCCCTCTCCACCCTCATCTCCGTCGCCACATACCGATACTACAACTTCAACGGCGTCCTGCCCGGCTACGAGACGTCCCGCGGCCCACGCACAAACAGCATTGACCCCGACAAGGCCGCCTTTTCCACCGCCCCCGTCGATGAGGAGGCCTACGCCCCCGTCGGTATGAACGACCAGGATGACGAGCCAGAGTTCAACGCCTCCCCCTACGGAGGCGGCATGGGCACTAGCTCCACCCGCCACGACACCCACGACATCAACCCCTACACCGCCGACACCTCGTACGGCGGTGCAGGCGCCGTGCACAACCCACCCTTTGAGCACCCCGCCCAGTACAACACCCACACCTCGCCCGCGCCGCCAGGAGGTCACATGTATGCGCCTCCACCTGCCGACGACTTCGATGACAGGCCGGTTACCTTCCCTGCTGCTGATTACAGCCGGGGGATACATTAATGCATTTTTAAGGGCCTTGCCTGCCAGCACGGCACGGTGTCATCAGCATGTTTAGGTCGGCTAGGTGGCATGCCGGCACCTGAGGGCCGCTTCAGCGTTGACGCAAGGGACGGAGATGTAACGAGGTATCATGTAGCTGAGGACTTAGCAATGGGGACACCTGGATTTTCTTTTTTTGGTTTCCAGCCTACCCGTCCCGATGAATTGACTCGAAGGATAGACGATCATGGAACGGTCATGACTGGCGCAGGGGGAAAGCTGTCTTTTTGCTTGTACAAGTGACTGGGAAACAGACACCCTGGACAACACATTGTGACGGTGTTGGAGGCGTTCTTGGCTTTTCCTGTTTGGTGTACCTAATGCTGGTTACGTCTTGTCGATACACCGCTGAGGAGGCATTGCAGCAGCGGGGGCCTCGTCTCGGTCATGCTGCCGGCACGGGCAAAACGCAGAATATCAGCAACTTTGCCCCCTTGGAAACTCATCACACGCAAACGTGAACGTCAAGCGAGGGTGTATCTTTGGCATGACTGGGCAGCAGTTCGGCCCCAAACACTCCTTGTGCGACAAATACCCATGATGGCCGCTCAAGCTCACTTCTCGAATGAACAGGGGTAGTATGTGCTCGAGAACCATAGAAGGCATCCTCTGAAGAGACCGTATTTTCATTTTACGCTCCTAAAGACATGCTTGCCTCGTGGAATATCTCAACTCCCTCAAATGCGCCAAACGCCATGACTGATTCTGTGGTGCGTACTTTGCTTCGGTGTCAATGCCATACACGACGAGCCACCCGCCGGCTAACCGCACCAACATTGGGCCCTCTTGTCGCTACAGACGCCCATCCTGGTCGGTTTAACATGAAGGGACAGGTCATCGTCGCCGTTAATCCCCTAGCTTCGTTGGACTCCGATTGCGCGCAACGGGCTCCAGGCTGGTAGAACTCTCTCGTCGGGATTGGAGGCGGTGCTCGAGGCGGAATAGGGGCTGGTCGACAGCCTCAGCCTAGGGGTATCTCGACCTGCCAAGGGCCATTCCTTCCTGGAAGCCGAAGGACTCTAGGCTGATCTGGTGTAGTGCGCAGACATTTCTCCAGTCTTCAATCGATATCTTGACGGGGCTGGAAAGGACTCGGCGTAAGAACCCGGCTTCCCGTTTTCCATCAAGGGAGGGGGGGGGCCGTCCGGTATCCCAGCCCCTCAATTCTGCTGGTTCGCCTTGTAGACCCTCAACCTCTTCCGGATGTTGGCCTCGGTCTGCTGCATGGGGTTGAGCTTCAGGTCCCTCGCCATCGCCGCCGTGTCCTCTCCGTGCCGTGCCACCAGCCGCCCGAGCCACTCGCGCTCCCGCTGCGACTGGTGCCGCTTGTGCGCCTCGGTGGGCCGGCTCGCCTCCGCCTCGAGGAGGTCAACCACTCTCGTCTCCTTCTTCTTGTCGCCTTGGTCGTCGCTGCTCTTTCCCTCCGTCTCGTTGCTGTTGCCCTCGTTCCCGTCCTCGGACCCGGACTCGAGCTCGTTCAGCGGGTCGTTGAGCGGGTTGTCCCTGCGCAGCACCCGCACGATCTTGCCGTCCGCGTCGCGCTCCACCTTGACGCTCCGGAACGCGGCCCCGGCCCCGCTGTTGGGCGTTACGGCAAGGGGGTCCTGCGCGCCGCCGTTGGGCGCAGACACCTTTGTCACCGAGTCGACGCCGCCCGTGGCCTTGCCGAGTTTTGCGGTGAGGCCGAGGCGCCGGTAGTTCTGGGAGAGGGTTTCTTTCTTGTTCCTGTTTGGGCCATGCGGGTCAGGTCAGGGGCGTGGGGTTCATGTGCGCCGGGCTCCGCTTCCTCCTCCTGGAATCGCCATGGGATTTGTGAACTCACCAGTTCTTTGCGATGAGGCTGTTGCCCAGCGGGTTGAGAGGTTTCTTGAGCCTGTTGGGTTGCCTCACGGTTGGCCTCGATGACCGGTTCTTGCGTTTCTGAAGATCTCTACCCATCGTGATGATGAACTTGGGCTGTGCACTGCGTTGAGAGGTTGGAGTTTAACGCAGAAACCGATCTGGATAATTCTTCGGTCGTTGAAGGGATCGCTCTCGGCTTGGATAACCTAGAAATTTTGACGGCGATAAGACTATCTTATCTTATCGCAGCTTGTCCAAGTACCTTCGGAGCTCTGCTCTCGGTGAGAGGCATGTTCGGTTCCCACTAAAAATCAGGCCGAGTTTGCGATCTCTATATCAAAGTGTCCAGGACTCAGACTCACAGCAAATAGTGTGGAACTTCTGCTTCATCAATAGTGAATTTTCGCATCTGGAGCCCCTCTGCCTCGTCTCTGAAAAGCGCTTCTCACCAGACAATTAATCGTATCTTCCCCAAGCTGCGCATCACTGGAGTCTCCGCTTGGGAATGCGCTTGGGTAATATAATATCACTCCTCACATGCAGTCTCCTGTTGCCGAGGAGGTGGGCGAGCGGCCATATCACTCTGTACCCGGACTCTCATCCCACGACGCCGCACGTCCTCGCGACGATTCTGAGCGCCAAAAGCTGCAAGGACGCAAATAAGCACGCTAGAATGGAAAGTTTGTTTGACCTCCCAATCGTCTTATGCCGCTTATATACAGACACCACTTCACCAGGTAATATTGACATTCTGTGGTATTGGGCGTACGAAGTTTTACACATTACAGTGACATTTACTGAGCCGCTCTGCCAGCTTCTGTCGATGTTTTGATTCTTTGTGATGCTGGGTCCAGTTAGCCATGGCCGGCAGTGTCCAAAAGCGAAATCTTTGGAGCTCGAGTACTGACTCGCTTGTGTCCCAAAATATCGAGACGTCTCTGCTGTAAAAAAGAGGGGATGGTTTCAATTCTACAGGGAAAGTTGCCCTAGGAACCCATAGCCCTCAGAAGATCCCGCAACACATTCTTCCGGTACTTAACCTGTGTGCTCCCGTGCGTCTCTCCTGCCTCCCTGTGCAGCTCAACCTTCATGTTACCCCCAGCCCTGAGCCGCTGAGCGGTCTCTTCGCCCGCCTTGGGCGAGACATTGGTGTCGTCTGTCCCACACCATAGTTGCACAGGCAGGTCGGCACGAATATCCTCCACGCGGAACCCTGGGTCCTTGGAAAGGACCGCGCTCTCGTCCAGAAAACCGTCCCAGCCTTGCGCCACAGCCGCGCGCGCAGAGCAGAGGAACAGTCGCACCATGTCCGGATAGTCGGCGCGCCGTGCCGTCTCAGTGTCTGCCGGGTGGGCTCTCCTTAGGTCGAAGCTCTGTCGCAGCGCCTCCATCTTCTCATCGTCCGTAAGGTCCGGTCGCCACGCGGGAGAGCGGGCGAAGATCCACCTCATCGCCCAGCGGAGGTCCAGGTGCTTGTTCAAGAACACGACAGGCGCCGGCCAAGACTGGCTCATGTCCGGAAGGCCCAGTCCAGTCACGATCGCAACGGCACGAAGACTTGGCTTTGAGGCGGACGACGGCAGGGAGTGGGCACAGGCCAGTGCGTAAGGACCTCCCCCAGAGGTTCCGAGCACGGCATACTCTTTAAGATGGAGCTGTTCAGCGAGTGTCTCCACGTCCCTCGCATGATCAAGCACCTTCCTCTCCTTGAGTGGCCTCGGATCCGGGGAGCTTAAGCCTATGCCGGGCCGCTCGATGGCGATGATCCTCGCTCCCAATTCCTTCGCCTCGGCGTCAAAGAGGGCACTTTCCAGTCTCGATCCCGTGATTCCGTGCAGGGAGATTATTGGCTTGCCGTTAGGGTCCCCGTACTGTGCGTACCCAATATTCCTGCCGTCAGGGAGG
This sequence comes from Stenocarpella maydis, assembly GCA_002270565.1. Classification (NCBI taxonomy): domain Eukaryota; kingdom Fungi; phylum Ascomycota; class Sordariomycetes; order Diaporthales; family Diaporthaceae; genus Stenocarpella; species Stenocarpella maydis. Next base: position 77,930 of record NQMI01000028.1, on the reverse strand, counting down.
GTGAGCGCCGCCGAGCCCTCCCTGGCGACGAGGTGAAGGTTGTACTGGTAGTCTTTGGGGGTCGGAGGCAACAACTCTGGGGTGTATGTGAGCTTCTTCCAGGCAAAAGGGGTGAGCAGGAGGGCAGCGCAAGATGTGAGGACGACTGGCGTTCGATAGGATGGTGGTAGGCGGTGCCAAGGACTGCCCAGCGCTCGAAACGCACGCTCTGGGAAAGTGCTGGTCATTTCCCAACGTCTCGTCAGTGACCTACGGTAATAGACTTGAAGCTGGCGGGGTTAGTATGCAGGTCAAGCAGCCTGGCCATTGTCGCAGCTAAATACCGAGTGAATCCGAGCAAGAAGCTGAGAGCGTTTCTCTCAGTAGGGCTGACCTCACTTGTCCCAGCGGCTGTGATATTGTAAGCCTGATCTGACGCAAGCCCTAAGACGGCGCAATTTCTTCCGACCCCTTTAGCGACGGCGCTGTTCCCAATTATGCTCTAGGAAATACAGTTTCTCAGGTCTTAACATGCCTGGCCCAGTTTCGCCCGCCCCCCCCCGGATTCGGTCCCCCCTGGCGCCGACCATGCCACTATTCCCAACATCAATCTCCCGCCATAATGATAGAGAAACCCTCCTCCATTGGTATTGAGGAATCACTGCTATCATCGCTATTAGGCAATATAGTCAGAAATATTTGTTCTTATGTTGCCAACAAGTATTGGCTCATTACTCTATATGATTGAATTCGTTTAAATGTAGCACTTATAGAATCATGACTGATATGAGCCAGAGAGCAGTACAACATTGTCCACCCTACATAAGTAACTCCTTGGTGCAAATATGCATTGAATTGTGTATAAAGATCATTATGCGCTGTAGTCTTTTTCATGTTTTCCGGCCATTATTGGTGCCGACACGAGCAAAGTTCACCCGCACGACATCTCCGTCTGTAGAACCAAGCGTCAGGACACCTCAAGCAACAATGACGGTGGGTGTCCATATCTTAAGAAAAGCAAGAAACAATTCTGCGTTGGCACCCTCTCGCCCTAAAGCAGATCTGTCATGGGTGCGCGATGCCATTGTTTTCAGTCCCGGTCACCAGAATCCAGCCAAGGCACCGCATACACCTATGCCGAGTATAGAGAATTCAGCCATCATGTATAATTATTATATTTCCGCATTCAATCAGAAAGACTTGAGTCTGTTGCAGCGCCGCGATGCGCTGCGGTGCGACAATGGTCCCTGTATGTATCGACGGGAGGTATGTCACTGGCACTGTCCATCACAGGCTCTCAGAATCCGACAAGACTGGAATTTCTTGTAGCTGCTGCGGCAAGGATGGAGTTTGTGCATATGGCCCAACGCACTGTGGTTATGGCTGCCTGTCTCAATGTGACGCCACTGCCATTTGTGGGGAGTCCAGTGAAAACGAAGTCGTCCCACGTGGCACGCAACTTTGTTGTTCGGCTATAGGCTGGTGATACACAACACTTCCATGCCAGACCGGAATTGGTTCATGTTCCATCCCCATGGAACCTTCCTGTAGTGCTTCTGGCTCTTCTCCCGGGCAAACCACTGTCATTACCAGTCGTGGAGCATGCGCGAACGCCAGTGTGAAACGCTCTCGCCGTTGCAGCTGGACAACGAAGGCTTCACTCATCTGTTTTACTCATTCGCCTTTATCAATCCCGTCTCCTGCAAGATTGTTCCTGCTCACGCAGAGGATGACGAGTTGATGAAAGGGTTCACACGCCTTTCAAACGACGGGAAATTACAAACTTGGATCGCCATCGGCGAGTTCAACTTCAGCAACCCTGAGTTCGCGACTCATACGACGTGCTCAGTTCCTTCTCTCTCTAAACGCGCATTCCACCGCACTAGCCCTTACTAGTTGACCGGCTCTCGTGATCATATAGGAGCGACATGGTTTCCACCAACGCAAGTCGCAAGGTCTTTATCGATTCCGTTGAGGATTATATGAACTATGTCTGGCACATCTTGGAAGCTGGCTGGCACACGGAACTTCGCCGCGCCGGTGCGAGAGATGTGCGCATCGTACGGCACACGCTACGGCATCAGCTTGGCGATGGCTCCTGGCTATTGGTACTCATGTTGGTTCGACGCGAAGGCTATTGAATCGAGCGTTGACTTCTTCGCTTTCATGTCTTACGGTAAGTGGTACATACCCAAGACTTGCCCACATCCTTTCACCCTTCCACAGGCACTGTTACTTCTGTTCTGTCCGCAAAACAAATCTCGACCGATTATCCACGGAAACTCACAGATATTCACAGCTCATGGGACTCCGATGTCGAGACCCTGGACAATATAGTCCGAGGCCAGGCAGATATTCGCGAGGTACGCAACAATGCCATCCCGCTGTGGTTCTACGACGACCTCGATCCTAAAAAGGCCAACTTCGGTTTGGCCATGTATGGACGTGGCTACACCCTTGATGATTCCAATTTCAACTCCCTTGGATGCAATTCCGTTGCTGCAAGCAAGCCAGCAGAGTGTACGAACTCCGAGGGAGTCATGTCACTCGCTTAGATCAAGCGGCGGGCCAAATAGCTTGACACTAAGCCAGAATACCTACCTACCTGAATCGATGATGAAATAGCTTACATGGGACGATCGGTGGATTTGATATGACGATGGAGGGATCTTTGCAGCCAAAAAGGGAGTTTGAATACAGCATGTGCTTGGGTGGCACCATGGTATGGAGCATCGATTTCCAAGAGCAGTATGTACATAGGCAGCCATTTCCTTTTACCAGCCTCCTCTCTCAATCTCCCCCTTCTCTTCATTCACTAGGATCTGAAGAGTTCATCGATCAGAGATACTGATGAGCAGTCTGTACGTCTGACAACATCGGCTCAGGTGACATTGAAACCCCCAATAAGGGCCAGACTGGCAGCAGTCAGGGCAGCAACCCAATCAAAATTTCTGACACGATGGGTTCACCCTTCATGGGTTTCGACTGTGCAACTGTCGCCCAAAAGGAGCACGATACCAGGGCCTGGTGGGACGTGGTTGAACCCTACGGATGCCCCCGTCACAGGTGTTCAGCTAGGCTGGTGACGGGAGCTGGAGCAAACATAGCCCACAGGGGCGATGCTATCAGCTTGATACACAGTATGGAGCCTCTTTCACCGCTGATGGCTTTCCTTCTCTTGGGAGCACCACAGTACTAGTCACTGTCGAATGGCGATTTTCGGAACATCATGGATTTGTACACGTGGAAAACAGTAGGGGTCATCCGCGTATCTTGCAAAGACCGTTTTCGACCGCACAGGTCAGAATCATTGACGGGAGCAGGTTTATTGCAAGGAGGAATTGACAACAACAGACAAGCAGGAGCCCCTCAATGCAGCTATAGTTTCTCATCTCCGACTGCAACCAGAAGAAAACAGGAACCCGAATAGCGTGACTTGGAGAGCCCACATGCTGCTTCATGAACTGGCCCATCTTTCCGCTATATAAGGTTCTAAAGAGGGCGAGTGAAGTAGCTCGATATTTCCTTGCTGCAGAGTTCGCTAACTTGCACCACGATTATCTCGCCAACGCTTTTCAGTCACCGGATGATCCAGATGATGCCACCCCCGTGCGAGTTTATGATAGCTGGTCATCCAACTCTCATTTTGTTCTGCTGCCACGAACTGCGCCGCTCGGTAACAGCTGAGGGCTGTTCAGAAATATCAGAACTGGATGCGGGCATACAAATACAATGCGTCGTCATCGTCGGCACCCGCGTGGACCTCTCCTTGGAGACTTTAGCCAAGCAGGAACCCCATTAAGTTTAAGATTGAGGGAAGTCTTTTGAGTTTTTATATATCATACCGGACCAGCCGTTGGGCGAGTTCGTGTAAGAAGAGTCGGCTGCTAGTTTGGTTCTTAATCGGATTACAATTTCCTTTCTTTTCTTCTCATGTTTATAGACAAAAAGGAGCTGCACGCGGACCCTTCATACGGTCCCTGACGCTCCGAGACGCAGCGTTAGATGATGAGCACCTTGTAAGTCTAACTTATTCGTCTAAGCCGGCCCAGAAGTCCTGGCGAGGATAACGTCGCGGCCCTGCGTGTGGAGTTTGTTTTACAGCCATGTCAAGTCGCAGCACACCCTGATACATGCGTAATTTTGAGTCTCGGGATAGGGAAAGCGTAAAATATGGGGTCGGAACCCGCCGTATTCCGCAGAGGATTGCTGCCGAGTTATTGACTAGATTCCTACGAGCCTCGGTATTTTTCTTTTTAAAATACCGGCCTACACGTTTACCCCGAACAGGACCAGATATCAAAATGTCGGCCGGGTGCAAAAGAGAGGCCTTGGTCGTCCCCTCAAGACCCCAAGGCTCAAGAGGTCTGAGACATGTCAACGTCGTGCCCTTGCTCGTAGCCAGGTTCTCGAGGCGGCCGCGCGGGATGCGAGCAGGGAGAGACCCCCCGAGGATGCCGGGCTTGTGGTGGCAGGAAAGCGGAGGTGAAAGGACCCCGCGGGTCGCCCTTGAGGCCTTGGCGGGCCCCGGAGGTGATGCCCAAATCTGCGTTAGGGCCGGGGCCACCAACCAACCCCCCCTTGACCAAGACACGGGCAGCCGGCGCGTGCGTGCGGCGCTTGTAGGTAAAGGCGAGCAAGCGGTAATAGCACCAAACGACGACAACAACCAACTCTGTTTGCTCGCAGCGGGCCACATCCATGGTTCTTCTCCCTGCTGGCCCCTCAGCTCCCCAGTGCCCGGTCCCTGCGAGTTGAGGGCTGGGTACCTGGGGGTACATACATTATTGCCCTGGCCTTGCTCGCCGACCATCCTCCTCCGTCCTTAGACACCTTCAGGCTCCCAGGGGGCCTCGTCGGCATGATCCGCCGGGGGGGGGAGGGGTCTGATCCATCTCACCATGCCTGTCATCGCGGAGTCGAACTTTGACAAGCTCCGATCGGTTCACAGCTGCCACCCAACCACCATCACTCTGGCCCCGTCAGCCTGATGAATTACAAGACTTGCTGTCATGCAGCAGGGCTCGTGAAGCTTCCCAGCGTATTGTCCCCTGCAGGATGCGGGTCAGACTCGCGTCCCGGTGGGGTTGGTGACGGTGGTTTTGATGGTGGTGGTGTGGCTCCCCCCTCCCACCCCAGGCCTCAGAGGAGCTCTCTGGGCCTCAGTATTTTACCCTTCTACGAGGCGGAGGCTGCAGCCAGGGCCTGGACGACGCAGTGTGCCCAGGCATCGAGGACCTGTCCTTTCAGTCCAGCGTGTCCTAGGTCGGTCCTCAGCGTCGGTCGAGTCTGGGCCCCACGGAACAGGAGGTATGCTTGGCCGTGTCACATGCGCCTGTGAGACCTCTCCAGACCGGGGCGGCGGCCGGGGGTCCCCAAGGGAGCCAGGGCTCACGGGACCAACAGGAACGGAGAGGTCTAGTGTGAGGAAGTGGTTGGTTGGAGAAACCTGATGCGACTCTGTCTGTCATCGATGGTGAGCCTGGGGCCCGGCTTTCCCTCCTTCCACACTTGCGCTTCCTGTTTCTTCTCGTTGCACAATAGGGTGTGCGTGCGGCAAGTGCAATATGCAAGTTCCAGTTCTGTCGTTGTCCTTGTTGGTGCTGCTGCTGCTCGGGGGGCTCTGTGGGCCTGAAGCCATCACCACCACCAGGCATGCGGCCGCCCTGGCAGCCTTCTTTCTGGCGTGCTTCTAGCGCCCAGTGCCGGTGCTTCTAGCCAGCTTCTCTTGCAGCTGCGGGCCTAGACTGGGGTGGCCCAGGACCAGCACAACCTCACCCAGGGTTTTTTGTTTTGACAGCAACGACGATAAGGCGCTAAGGTGAGGTTGGAGGAGGACAAGGCGCCCGGTGGTGGGGAGGGGGTGGCTCGTTAGGTTCATTTTGTCTCACGCGGGGGTCGTTGCACATGTGAGAGAAGTGAAGTAGACTACTGCGTGGGAATCACACAACGCACCTCATCTTGTCTTAGTCTGTGTCACCTAGTTGCGCTAGAAGTACGATGGAACCTTGGGGAGAAGCCACACCAGCGCAGTCGTGGGCTGGCCACCTTTCCGGTGTAGGAAGGCGCGTTCTGGAACGGGTCTGTCTGATATCGTGTGTCTCCCGCGGTATGCTGGAGGGGGCTTCTAGAAGGCATCGAGCCCCCCCCCCCTCTCCCGCGGCTGGGTTGTGATGGTGGTGCCCTGGCTTGTCTGGTGTGGTGTGGGTGCCATGTACGTCTGTCTCGCGCCCGGTGGAGGTGACGACGGGACCAGAGCCGGCATACGCCAAGTAGTAGAAGGGGGTGGCCCAGTCAGCACCCGTGGGCGACCAAGTACGGAGTACCTGCGCCGGAGGCGGTGCGAGATGGAAGCCCTTCCCGCCCTTCCAGAAGCAAATCGACCTGCAGCCCATGGCTTGGGCGAGGGGGTTGGCGCGGGGTGGGGGAGATAAGGCGACAGATGTGGGTGACATTGCTGCTGGCACTGCTCTCTCTGCCTTCCCGTATTCCGTGTGGCTGTCCCGGGTCGGACTTGCGACTTGCAGTATCAGTAGTGTGTATCGGTCAGTATCAGAGGAATTCGCGCGGAGACAGGAGAGGTGGCGGGTGGGTGGTGTGGGCTCGGCGTGTCGGCAACCTGGGTCCCTCCTCTGCATGGGGCTCTCCTGCCTCCCTCTCCCTCTCTGTGCGTGTGTGCGCGAGGAGGATGGCTGCCCTCTTTAATGGAGGCTAAGTCGAGTGGGTGGGGCGGGAATCGACGGTTTAAACATGACGCTTAGGATTGTCTTGCGGCATCGTGGGTACGAAAGCGGCCGGTCGAGCAGGTGTGCCAAGCTTCTTCTGCACGTATGCACTGGTGCCGTCCCCGTCACCAACGACCACCTTCCCAAAGAGTACCGAAGCGAGCAGGAGCCTGCGTTGTTGGCTGTCGAGTCTCCTGATTATCCCATGCTTCTCTTGGGGCATCACCTCGATCCGCTCGGCGGCGCGTGAGAAGGGCCCCCCATATTACGTACTATGTACTGTGTATGTGCTGGCATCAGCACTTCACTCGGTCAGTCAACAATAACCCCCACCGTCATCACCGACAAACGCCGGGTCCGGTATGAACCGGGGCAGGATTAACCGTCCGGATCTACAGGGCAGAAACACAACCAGGGGTTCTGCCGCCGTGGGTGCCATCGAAAAGGGGGGGTGGGTTACATCGTCGAGCATGCTCACCACTCCTGCCACTATGGTGATAGGACAGGCCAACTACACTATGGGGCCGTCTCCTCGAGCCGTCCTGCTGTTGTCTACCATGTTTCCGTACGTCGTGTAAACAAGTGTGCGACGGCCTGCTGTCGCCCCGTCCCGTTTGAGTATCAGCCATTGCTGGATGCACTACATACAGTACCGAGTATACTCAAAGTCTCACTTCCTGGCCCGGGTGGGGCGGACTGGCAGGCTTACTTGACGACTGGCATGGGGGGGCCATGCAGACGCATTGGGAAAGCAGCACGTCGGGCATAATCTTTTTGACATGTTACTACGTACAGGGTGTGTCAACCAAGCTCCCCACTTTATAAGCGTAACCTACGCGGGTTATACGTGTGATTAAGCAGGCTTCTTGCTACACTAAATACGATGGTTTGTTTTGTGGGGAGGGGGTTCGGACGAGAGCAAAACAGGACTGGTATGGAGAAGCCTCCTGCTGCGAGGCCTTGGCATGACCCCATCATAGATGCAGTGCATGTATCTATGATATGTGGGCGCGGGTCTTGTTGTTCCGGGTAGGGTTCATGCTGGCCCAGAGATGACGATGTCTTCGCAGTCACGCGTATCAGGGGACGGAGGTGCTAGGCAAGGCCATGATGGAATCCGATGCCACCAGACATTGCCCCTGCAATCTTACCAAACCACCAGGTACGTAGCGATTACTCAACAATTTGGCACGAGCGTCGACGTTGTACTAGAATCTCGATGCTTTCCATGGTCTTTCGATTCGGGGTGGTTGATGTGTGTACAAGGCCCCAACAAAACGGGGCCACCCTTTTCCCTTGCCCCCCCCCCGGGTGCCTGCGTGCTATGAGCAACCCAGCCAGCTAATCATACAAGTGCGTAACGTCAATACGTGAGAGCCATGCGTCTCATTCGTCGTCGTGATAACCGGGACCTTGTTGTGTTCCTTTTCCTCTTTGGCTCTTGGCCCCATAGACCTGCGCTTCCATGCCTACCCAAAATGCCACAAAACCACCCAGATTGTGTGCACTAGCCTGTCCTGCCCATCCCGGTCAATCACAATCCTGCGATAGACAGGTCTTAGAACATGATCCACTCAACCTCAACCCCTGGGCCACCGATACATCGTGTCCAGCTGAACGGGCCTCTCCTCTTCGTGGGCTTGCCGTCCTGATGCTCCCTGCCCTCGCCCGCCCAGATCCTCTCCAGCACGTCCAAGGCTGCGAGGTTGTTCATGTACCCCGAACGGGCCATGATCTCGCGGCACTTGGACCGCACGATGCCCTGCTGCATCTCGTTGACGCACTCGGACCCGGCAACGAATAAGGGCCATAGGAGGAATTTCTCCGCCGACGACCCGGCTTCAAGCGACGTGGCGTAGTATACCACCTGGCTGACCAGATTGCGGAAGTTGTTGTGCGCGCTCGGAACGCTCGGGCTCGCAAGCCGCTCCGTGTAGAGAAGTGCTGCGTAGCGGAATGCCTCAGAGAGGGAACCCAAGTCACGGACCTGTGCGTGAGTTGCTGTGAGGCCGGCGGGTTGTGACGCAAGAACTCCTTGTGCGTCGAATTCCCATGATTGCAGGGCAATTCGTGCGTCCTTCCATTCACGCCAGAACGTCGACCGGTGGTCATCGTAGGCCGCCAAAGATGGTAGGCTGGACATCAAGATTTGGTCTTCATCCAGGGCCGTGCTGAAGCCGTTGTTATCAAATCGAGGGTGAGATTTCCCGATAATGTCCGAGCCAAACTGGTCGTGAGGCTTATATATATGCCCGATGGGTGACTCAAAAGGCGAGTCGGGACGTGATGGTAAGCCACGCCCCGTAGTGGTGGTGTTGAAAAGACTCTGAACCTCGCGGTGCTGGGAGAGAAGGTTCAGCCTTCCAAGCTTGATGACTGTCTTGAAGAGCTCACGGTCGCAGCCTACAAAATTCTCCGCACCCGGTGGGAGGAGCTGCGCGTCCGGCATGACCCCGTAAAAGGAGGTATTCAGCTGGGCCTCTCGGTCATTGATGCTCGCCGAGATGGCGTCGAAGTAGGTGAAGAGGGCCTCCATCCATGCTGAATCCCGCGATGGGGGGAAAGGGCAAGACCGTCTCATGCCCAGGATCTTCTTCACTCCAGCGAACTGAGTATGGAATTTCGCAATACCGGATTCTGCCATGCGGTAATGACACAACATTAGGATTGTGGCCAAGACAGCATCACCCCTTGCTTTTGTCGCGTCATTGAGCTGCTCGTTGAGGAGATTTACCGCCAGGTTTCGGTGCTGATATTCTTCCGACAATGTATGTTCTTCGGTTCGGAGATCCGGAACTGGCCCAGGAAGGCTCTGGCGCTTCCCGTCCTGTCCATGAGCGAGGCTTAGTTTCCTCTTCATCCGCAGATTGCACGCAGCGAGTGCACAGATGGCGTGCTGCAGGCTTCGGCTGGCCGTGGCGAGCGAGAGAATGTGTTCCCGGAAAGGATTCGAAGGTCCATCAATAAACACCATACCAGGGCACATGGTGTTCTCGTAGTAGTCCATCAAGAATGGCATTTTAGCAATGAGATCAGGGCTCACTGGAAGAACCGGCTGATCGAGCACCGACGGCCAGGGGAGTGAATGCTCCTGGGCGACCTGGGAGGACGCACAATCGTCCTCTGACGCCTTTCCCCAAAAGTGCCTCTCGGATTGAGCGCTGGTGCTGTACGCATCCAACCCAGGGGTTGCTTAAAACGTGATCATTAGTTCCGCTGAGTTTAGAAGGCGAGTTGTGACGCGAATAATATCTCACCAAGTGGTTCGTACTCCATCAGCCGGTTGCTTATATGAGCCTCGAAACCATCTATGTGCGAGTGGAGGCTTGAGCTTGGCTCAGATGGAGCATACACGAGGCTAGGACATGATGTAGGGGCCCGGTGATGCTGGTGGTCCATCATCACAGACGATATGGGACTCTGGGGAATAGGCGAGTTGGCGCTGTTATAGCTCTCGGCGTACATGTGAGGCGGGCTGGTGACGAAAGGCAGGTCGTCCCTGGAGAAGGTGTGACTGAGTGGCGACAGATAATCTGCCTCGCTCAATGAATCAATCGAGGCGGAGAGAGGCTCAGGAGGTCCATGTGCCAGAATGGGACCCAACTTGGGAAACCGAGGTCCATCTCTGGGTAGGCTTGTAGAGAATGGCATGTTGTGCCAATGAGCAGGGCCGGCCGGTAAAGGGGGCGTTGGCTCGGCGTGGCAGATATTGGAGAAATCGTAGCTGTGGAATGGCGTCGCAGGCATAGAGGCAGGGTACCGAGGGTCTGCCGGTCCATCAACCAGATCGCTTCGAGTGCTTCGTGGAGACAGCCCTTCTGGCTCGTTCCAGTGGCCAGCATTTGCGGCAAGGCCGTGTTCCTGCCCATGCATAAAGGTCGAATTTGCCCGGGCCCTCGAGGGTGAAGCCTTCTTGACTGGGTTGACAGGAGGCGACTTGGCTACGGGAAGCGAGAGCCCGCGAAGTTTCCCGCGGCTGGCCACACCCACTCCCCAGGTCAATTGAGTCTTGTATCCGGAGCACTCATTGCCTACTTCCAAGCACTGCGAGCAGTACGGCCTCCTCCGGTCACACTTGACGTTCCTCTTGGTACAGGCGAAGCAGTCATCAGCGGCGCCGCCAGCAGGGGCACGTCTTCTTCGCTTCCGCACTGCGGCGGTATCGACCTTGGGATTCGACGGAGTAGGTAGTGGGACAGTCATGATTAAAAGCCCTCGAACCAATACAGAAGAATATAGAGACGTTGAAGCAATACAGGTTGCCAGGACCTTGTCGTTCTGGGACTCTGGAAGATCCGCAGATGCGGCTGAGACGAGGACGGGGAAAAGTGGTCGATGTCACCGGCAAATGTTAACTGGTAAGGGTAAATGGGAAAGTAATATGGGAAAAGCTTGACACGGCAGACTTGTGCTGGAATAGGGAAGGACGAGATGAGGCAGGATATATCGGAGTCTGGCAGAAGTTGGTGAAGCAGTAGATGGAGGTCCCTGGGCCGGTAATAAGGCATATCGACCGCGGAGAGGAACCCCATCTGGTGTGCAGCAACCGCATCCATAGTGGAGCACCATCCCGGACAGCTACTTGGAGGTACGACAACATGGGTTACTTATCAAGCAGGGGTTCATCTGCAAGCTGCGAGTGTGGCCGGGAGGCGAAAAGGCTAAGAGATCAAAGGTGTGTGTGTGGGCTCCAAGGTATGGGGGCCTGGACAAGAGCCCTGGTTGCCTTCTCGCATTTGCGGCTGGACAGTGCAGGATGGGAAACCGACGGAGGGCTACCTCGGCGGGGGAACGTGCTCGCATACTGCCTTTCTCCGTGTCCCTGGTGCAAGGGCACAGAAGAAAGACGAAATGCCACCAGCCGGTGACCACAGGAAACAACAACTGGTGCTGGAACCCAGGCCAGCATGTTTTAGCCTCTCCAGCCCAGGACGCTGAGTAGGATGTTGCTTCTTTCTACCTTGAGCCGTTACAGGCAGGAGAACGAAGCGTGCAGCACGACGGCAGCGTGCTTGATCTCAAGTCAGGGAGATGGGCGGAGGATGGGTGTGACTGCAAGAGAAGTGGAGAGCGCGAGAGGGCAGATTCACAAGCCACTGATCAGGAGGCGCCCTCGGCCACCCTTGCAGAGCCCTGGCCGCAGCGCAACCCTGAGAGTGGGAGTGACGGGCGTTGAAGAACGACAAGGATGTGCTGCGCGAGCATCTGCGAACAGGGGCCGCGGCGTCGCGGTACGCAGGTACTTCGGAGTGGGGCTCTCGATTTAGGTTAGGGGACATTGAGCGCGGTGGTGCCTCCGTCGGTGCAGGGGTGGACGGTACTCCAATCGACCAGCACCTGCGTCCACCTCGTCTTGCATCTCGACTCGCACCAATGGAATGGGCCGAGGTCCATGTTGGGTCCCTGCTGATGTGCAGCTGGAGGGGAACAAGGTGCGATGCATCCCTGCGGCAGAGGCACATAGGCCAAACACCGACATTGGCGCGGGACGACGAGGTTGTCAAGGCACTGATTGGGACATTGCCGGGAACGCCCAGAGCGGACTCGAGAGGTTCGGACGAAATACTGGCTGGAGAGTGGGGTGGAAAGCTAATCGAGTTAGATTAGCTGCTTGACAGCTCCTGAGGATAATTCGCTGTGGTTCTGCATCTGGCTTCGGGCCAACCTCAGATCGGCGAGGACGGTACGCTCTTTGCATGTACACTGGGTGCCCTGAGAGGAGGTGATAGCTTGAGACCTGCGCGCTTCTCCTTGGGGCAAATTGCAATGCGAATCTGCGGCGGCAGCGGCAGGTTTGAGAGGGGCACATGCCAGCCTTGACCTTGGTAGCCTACCAGAGGCAGCCCGGCCATGGAGACCGTTTGGAGTCGCCTGCTACAAGGCCGGGCCAGGATCTTAGCCACGATAAATCTGCAAAGTCCAGGAACGGCGCGAGTCGGGGTTTGCACTCCCAGGGAGACTGACACTGCAGCTCCTAACTTCTCCTGCCTCATCTCGCCCACCACCACTGCTAATATCGTGGTATGTTGCCGTGGCTGTGAGATCATGTTGTCAGTCAAGGGTACCGGCAGTCACTCACCTGCTTCATGCCAGGTTGGCTGTGGTGGATGGCAGGCTTTTCCGTAGGCGGTAATATTAGGTACCGATTTGTCGTCATCGTCATCGGTCAGGATTTAGTCGGACTGTTGGCGCCACCAGCAGGCGTTATGTAGGAGACAGTGCACCGTGCACCACAAATCCAGTCGCTTATCGCCCATTTATCACGGTGTTTGCGCGTTGTGGATCTCGATTCCGTGGGCCGACATCAATCCGGATAAGAATACCGACCGCCTGTAAATCTCCCCATCTGCCCATGAATATGGCGCGCACGCTCCTGGCGTTCTGAACGTGCTGCCACCATCAATGTCTCTCGCATCGGTGGGCTCCCGATGTGAGACAAAGAGCCACAAGGCAGGGCAGACTCCTACACGGTGATGTCGGCGTGCATACCTGGTGGCCTTCCATTACGCCGGGCTTGACCTCAGAGCACACTTGTAAGCGTGGGGCGGGTGTCTGCCGGTGTGGTTGCTAGCATGAAGATAGGTGCGCCAAGTTTCAGTCCGTCGCGGCGGGGCGTGCAATAGAGTTCTGTCCCAAATTTCACCTCTTGTGACCTGGGGGGGGGGGCTTGGTCGCGTGGGCGTCAAGTGCCACCGATGTGGTCATCCGATATCAAGCTTTTGGAGAACTGATGGAAGGTGCTGAGGCGGACTGCATGCGGCCAACCCTGTTTGCTTGGTGCAAATTTGTAAGCATACCGCTTCACTGATACCGAAACCCAGTTCCTGGCGACCCAGATATCATCAACTCGAATCACAGAGTTCATGATCAGACGACTGATGGGTTGTTATTGTAACCGTCATTTCAAGAGCGCCTGGCTTCTTCTAGCCTCGGTGAGGACTAATGCACCCCCGCCCTCGTCCTGTTGGGCAGACTCTGGTCGTTGTGTGCGGGAAAATGCCCGCCAAGAATGTTCGATGGCTTCCAGAAGGAGGCTTCAGTTCAATCGCGGCCGTTGCACCCGCGCCGGCTTGATCAGTTCCCGCTGCTGGTGTTGGCATCGAGTCAAGCTACGAGCGCAGGGTGGCACCACTTCCGTCCTCCGATGAGACTAGGCCCGAAGTGGCCGCCAGCCCGACGGTGCGCTTGTCGCAGCAAGCAGGCTGGCGGCTGGGCAGGTTTGGTCGACTTTGGCCTGCTACAGGGGCGTTGCCCTGTACCGCCGAGAAACCATTGAACACCTCGTGTTTATGCCCGTTGTGAAGGGTAAAGGGGGTTAGTTCGCGATTCGATCAGTAATGGGTAAAGCGCGCCGGAAGCTAGCGAGACTGCTAAGTGCCGATCATGGTCCTCACGAGACCCTGCCCAGTTAACCTTGTAGCCTACTCTATTTCAACGCCGGACTCCGTGTGGCTGCGGATCGCGAGTCGAATGGCGGATCCCCTGGCACCTAACACAGCAAAGCCTACCCGGCCAGGCTCCACCTCAGCCCACAGCCTGGCGTGCAATGACACGGCGGCCGGGCGTGAGGCTTTGACCACCGACTTGACAAGCACGTCAGGCGCCGGGGTTGATGGGTCGGTCGGCGGGCCAGTGTCGCTGAATTACAAGACGTGCTAAGATGCGACGGTGGAGACGCGGCAGGACCTGGGGTTTGGCCGTCAGCCTCGGCTGTGAGGCGGGCAGGGGAGGGGCCAGGCCCGAGAGATTTCTCCACGGAGGGGGAGAGGGATAATTTAGCCTCGCAGTGTTGCCGTTGTTCCTCCCAGAGGCTGCGGGATGAACCATGGCGGCCCCAGTTGGTCCCCGCTACATTGGCTACCTTGAGCACTCCGTGCTCAGTCCAGAGATAGCAGATGCCTGCAGGGTGGGCTCCAGAAAGTCTGTCAGATGTGATGCTCTATTCGGTATTCTTGGCAGGCCGAGCTAATAAAGGCCGTCCGTCGTCCGAACCATGTTTCCAGTCTCGAGGACCAGGGACCAAGGCCAATCGTGGGCAAGGGGCCAGACAGTCCGCCAGCAGCAGGATTGGAGCAGGACAGGCGCTGGCCGGCTCGCTGGCGCGCTGGCTGGCAGTGGATGAGCTGGGCTCTGGAGGTGTAGAGATGCTGCCCGCCATGACAGCCTAGGTGGTCAGGCAGGGGGGCACGGGACGAGATGGATGGAGTATACGCACCAACATTGAACGAGACGAGACGAGACGAGGCTAGACGAGAGCGAGAGAGAGAGAGAGAGAGGAGCTGACCAAGGAGTGATGATGTAAGTCGGGATGGGGATGGCAGGCTCAATGTTGCAGCTGGGTGGGGTGGGGCTGCATCTGCCAGCGGTAGGCAGAGGGAGGGAGGAGCGAGCCGCTGACAAGGATGCAAGGACGCAAGGACGGCGGGGTGGCTGCGTACACCGAGTACTGCATGTACACTTGTGTATATCACATGTGGGCCAGCCGACGGGGTACTTATTTATACCCCCAACTGTGTACGCTACTCCGTACCCAGGTACTTGACTGCTCAAGCCACAGGCAAGGCGCACCATTCATCTTCTCTCAGAGCAGACCAAGTTGTCTCGGTGCTCTGATCACCACCTGGCACGTCTCGTCTCAACTCATCTCATCTCGTCAGTTTGGTGGTGTTGACGAATTCAACTGTCAGGCCAAGGTTGGCATTCTCATGAGATGAACCGAACCTTAAAAATCCTCAGGACATCTCCCAGTACTACCACAGTACTCCGTACCCTTCCCCATTCTCACATGCCTGGCCGGCGTGAGGAGGCCCCTCCCACAATCTGTGGTTCCAAACCCCTTCGTTCCCACTGCCCTACGCTGGGCCGCTCCATTTGTCACACCAGGCTTGTTCCCGTCATTACACGATGCCATCTCGGCCTCCAAATTCGCCATTTATCTCTGCGATTCAATCATCGCCCTACCTAATTTCATTACGAGATACCTGCCCAGCCCGTCCTCCGCAGCCAACGGTATTTTTGTCCGATGCCTGCCTGCTCTTGTCTCACACCCCGCTTGCGAGACCCACAGCCACCGCTTCAATGTCCCTCACCTTTCGGCACATGCTGCCGCAATAGACGCGCTCATGACCAGGCCATCCATTCAAGCTGACCGCAAGTCAACTATCTGGACTGAGTCCTGTGCCCGTGTCACCGGCTGTGTGCACCGGTGCGTCACTCCATAATTCCTGCTGGGGATAGATGACTCCCTACCTGCCGCCTCGATACAACCATGCCCACTCACTCACTCTCAGCATCCCAGCACCTCAGTGCCGGCCAGCCGACCAGCTTGGACGCCGGGATCAGGTAGCACACATTGCCTCTTTAGCTGCTCCTCGCATCCGTGTTCATCCTTCAACCAGGAGAACAGCCAGACGCCTTCGGGGGCGCCTACGCCCAGAAATGCTTCGCCTCGCGCGCTAGAAGCAACGAAGACTGCGTAGAAGCTTGCTTCACACCCTCTTTGGCGGAAACTGGTCCTTAGTACCGCGCCATCCCGTTCTAGTGGCTGCGGGTCATGTCGCCCACCACCAATTGACTTCCGCTGCTCTGCACCTCATTTTATGTGTCAGGCAGACCAGCCATGACCGACACGGGTCGGAGCTCCTCAAAGCAGGCTCATGACTTGGTGACGACCTCAAATAGTCTCTGCCAGCAAGGAAACATCAGCCTCGGCGGCAATCCCGACCCTCCCAGGCCGGGGGACCCAAAACTGTGATCCCAGAGCTGCGGCTATTTCTAAGTTTGGATTGGAACCTTGCTGCATGCTCCCGCTTCTTCTTGATGTCCCTTTCCGACTCGGGCCGCCACCTCCTTGCGGCCGGGAGTGTTCTGCATGTATTTTACCTTGCTCGCAAACGTCGTTGTAGTCGGAGCAGCACCACCTGGCCGCTCCCAGCGTGGGTTACCCGCCGCAACACGAGGTCATCTCCGCCGCCGCCGCGGTGCTGCTGCTTGACTCTCGCCGTCCCAGAACCGCGTCTGCACAAAACACAGACTAATCCTCTGTGACCAGGATACGACAGGATAATTGTCTCGTTCAGGATTATTCTCAGACGATCTTTTGCCTCACAAATGACAGCGTCTCTACTATGTAGAATACCATTGGGGTTTTGCCATCGCCAAGACACGAAAGACTGGAGCGCTAGCTGAGCCATGATTCGCCAATAGATATCAAGGGGTTCGGCGATGGAACGTTGCAATCTGCAGGCTATGCTAAAGTTAGTCAAGCTTTGTGCTCGGCATTCCACCAATCGGCAGTGCGGATTTGACTTCACTGCTCGCCCGAACTCTGTTCTCCCCGCCTTCTGTGATCAGCATCAGCCCCAAGTCCAAAGATTGCACCACATTCCAGCAGTTCATCCTCAGCCATACATGTCGTGGTCATAAATTGCGGTTACGGGACCGTATTGCATTCCTGACGAACGACATTGCTTGCCTCGACATTTGCGCAAGGACACGAGGCATGCGCCACTCACTAGACCGAAGTACATCATCCCCTTCCTGAAGCGACTGTCCATGTGCGGCCAGCCATTCTTCGACGAGGCTTCGGGTGAGGCTCACGTCTGGCACCATGTCGCCCGTCATCCGGTGGCTGACGGAAAATATCCACCGTCGAACATGACAATCGAATAGTATCCAACCGCTGCCCTCGCGCCCCTCGATTACAGTTCTTTGGCGCCCCCACGGCAGCTTGTCACAGCCGGCGCGTTGCCAAAGTCGGCAGGTGGGATACGACTGTGGATCTGAGGCACGGGAAACGGGGATCTCATGTAGGCCGGACAAGCAAAGCTCGATCTTCTCGTGTCAAGCGACACTGGCTTGAGCAAAACTCATGTCTCGAAGAAACCGAAGGCATCCAGGCAGACACTGCTGCACGGTGCCGAAATCTTGGCTCTCGTTACCCCCCGGGAAAATGGGCATGGCGCAGCATGCCAAATAAAAAAGCCAGAGTGCTATCATCCCACGCACGCACCCAATGCTTCGTTCTGTCATTTTCTCCCCGCTTCCCAAGTCCGCCGCAAGCTCTCAGTGGACTAGCTTCGGCACTTTTCTCTGGGGCAGGATTGGCAAAGCGTTTGGGTTCCACGCATCTGGTCTAATTTAGGCGGTGGCACAAACCCGTTGGAGGTCGGACTAGGGCAGCCACCTGTCCGACCACTCCCAGAAATAAGAGACTGGCGACAGCATTCTGTGTTCCCACGGCTGACTTTGGGCCAGCGCTTCCTTTTCTAATGTGTTTGTGAGCCTTCGGTATCGCATGCCAGCCATCTTGTAATGTATACGCTGGGACTATAATCCCACGGCGGGCCTGGTCCTCAGCTTTCCCAGTGGTGGCAACTCTTTGCGGTGTTCAAGCAATGGTCTAGCACCCCACTGATTTCATCGTCGAACACTCAGCAATAGGAGCTGATAGCAAGTCTCCAGTCCCATCAAACGCATTGTCAGATGATCCCGATCTCTTTTTCTTCGCCTTCTTGGGCGCCTGGGATATTAAAATGCTTGATTTCCTGATGTGAGTGGGCCTGCTGGGGAACTCGCTGGGGGAGATTCCTCGAGTTTGGCCAGATCAGGCAGGACTAAAGTCATCAATGTCTTTGCAGTCAGCAGAAACTTGGTCAACGGAGGACCAGGCGCTATTATACACTGTGCCCACGTCGAACCACATCAACCACAGCCAAGGCCGATGTTGCACATATCTCACTCTTCTACGGGATCATGCAGGATCTGATCGGGAAGTGGTGTGGCGTGCTGGAACGCGAGCTCGTCAAGGGATGCCAGTTTTTGAAGTCTTCGGCAGCATAACGTGCCTTGGTGCAAGTAGCACCATGCCTATGCCTGCATGTACGACCAACCGTCAAGCCATTTGTTTCGCTCGTAGGTCTCATCTAGCACTTGTCTACGGCGCCGAAGTAGTCCTTCGGCTTAGGGCAACTCCGCGAGAGACCACGTGTCTGTCGAGATGGTCGTCCACGGTTATTAACAAGTCTCAACGGCAACTTGCTTCAAGGCCTGTGTGACGTCGCGTCGAGCGTCCCAGATATTTACTTATACCCTCTGGCGACCACAAGGCGCGTGCAGTTCGGGAAAGTGTCTGTAACCCCAATTCCCACCCCGAGGTCACAAATGGGCTAAACTTTTGTAGAGCATCTGACAGACGAGGCAGCGGCTGCAACAGACAACGCGGGCGTGGCCTTGCAGTCTACGCCGCGGTCACACAGGAAATACGGTATTCCTCGCAGGCAACCACAAGCCGTGATAAAGTCGTGCTTTACAAAGCCAGCCAGCCGTTTTGGGATTTTGCCCACGCAACCAAGGGCCGAAACCAAGGCATGCACAAGCCACGGTGCTACCGCCCAAATGCCGGCCTAGGCCTCAACATGGGTGTTCTCTTCTCAGGCACGACAGCCATTGACACATCTTGCAGATAATCTCGGTATCTCCCTGTTTACGCTCGACGCCAGAGGCGACCCTTTTCTTGGGCCCAGTAATGATTTATCCCGTGTGTGCAGACGGTTGGCATCTGGGCCCTGAAGCACCAGCCACCCAGCCGTACGCTGCGGGCCCAAGCTGCCATCTGCAGCACGTTGATGACCTTCCTCCTCGAGCCTTATCCTCGAACTCATCAGCGGCCTTGGCTCTGGGTGTAGGGGCCTGCCTGGCCTCGCTGCGCGTCGACGTGGGGAGACAAGCTTTTGTCCGAGCGCATACATCCCGCAGGTGCGTTGACGATGGTCACCGAGGGTTCAAAGTGCCAGCCCCACCCGCGCTGCTGATGAGCTGGCCGTCTTCCGGTGAGGACTGTCCGGGCGGTACCCTCCCTACCCGACTACCCCAACCTCTATCCCGACCTGCCTCATCCGCGAGGGTCGCAGGCCTGGTAGGTAAGGAAGCACGGGAGGGAAAGGGAGGTTCGCAGGTGGCAGCCGCGTCGCACTCGCTATGCGATGCGACAGTCATTTGTGCGTGGGGGAACGCAACCATGCGGCCGTGGGGTTTTGGGTCTACATGTCGCATGATTTCGGGGGTGGGTCGCAGTCATGGGGGAACAGGGGAAAGCTGTACATGTGCCTGATATCTGAGAGATGGAAATAGAGAGACAGAGAGAGGGTGTATCTGTGTGAGAGAGCAAGAAGAAGACAGGGGAAACGTATGTATTCTCCTGTGGGAGGGAACCTGGGAATTACAGTGTCCCGAAGAAAGGATACGGCCTGCTTCTAGTCGCGATGTGGAACTTTGCGTCTCCGAGGTTACAGTTCGGGCAGAGTAGTACATTTCACCTTGCTCATCACCCAGGCATCTTGGGTCTGGACCCGGGTGGTGCGGGCGTTGATGGGCTGGGCTGTATCTCAAATCGGCCTTGTGTCCCCATCGCATTGGCGGTCACGGAGATCACCAGCCTTGCCTCCCATGTCTGCTTTCTCCTCTCTTTTTTCCCCCGTCTTCATAAATAGATCTCAGTAGCATGTGCCAAGCAGTGCCTCGGCATCCAGCAGCGGCGCAAAGTGTCTCACCAAAGAGACGTGTTGTGCCTCCCGAAAGCGGGTCCCCCCTTCTCCCGGATCCACAGCCTCCACGGCAACGCTGGTGCTCTGCAAGGGTTTTGGTCTAGATAACGACGAGCCTGACTCTCGTCACTGTCGCTCGTTGTCGTCGTCGTCGTCGTCGTTATTGTTGTTGTTCATTTGCCCCCCCCCCTTCTTCCCTTCTTCCCATCACGTCACTTCCGGTCCCCAGGTGCCCACCCACACACACCCGCTCCTCCCGTCCCCGGACCGAGGTTGACATTGCCACCCCTCCCCTGCCCTTAACCCCGTATATTGCGGTTCTTTACTTAGACATGTTGCCCGAGCTCTACCGATATTTTCTCTCTTTCTCTCTTTCGTGTCACCCCCGGTGTCCACTTGTTATGCATTCTCCGTCCCTTCCCTCCCTTCCCCCAACAGGACACCGGGTCAAAATAGGAAGCGCGCAACCTACAAGTAGATGGAAGGCAAGGGCGGGTAACGGAGAAGTGAGGCTGTCTCTCTCGCTCGCTCTCTCTGTGTGTGTGTCTATGTGTGTTGTGTGAGTGGGATCGCATTTCGCGTTGCAGATCAGTGCATAATGTCAGATCCACCCTTCTCCGTTCTTACTCCTTCTCTATCGCTTCTGTTGCATGGAGAGGTTGGGGGGTTACGGTAGTGTACGTAACGCGTGTAAATTATCACAATAACGGAAAGGGCGAAAAAAAAAAAAAAGAGGGTGATATAGACTGGATGTAACCGCCTAGATTGAAGAACTCTCGAGGCCGCCCACAGCACGAACCCTCCCACCCCCGACCGGCACCCCTGTTCCTGTTTGTTAATTGCTGTCATGCCTCTTCTGTTCACTGTTAAATTTCCCCTTTGGTGTGCCGGCTCCGATGTGGGTAACCATCTCCGTGCCCTGTCCGTCCCGCTGCCTCCCACGCCCCGCGTCGCATATGTGCGTCTGGGGTGTGTAGGTGTGTGTGGGCGGGGGTGTATCGCTGGGCGCTGCGCCTGCGCCTGCGCCTGCGCCTGCGTGCGTGTGTGTGATTTCATGTACGCGCGTTAAGTATACTATGTATTGTATGCATGTACGAGAGTGGATACCGTGGGTGCCTACAACTGAGCCCCCGTGATGGGGGTGCTATGTCCCGCCTTGTATCCTGCGGGCCGGTGACTCTCTGTGTGTGTGGGCTGCTCGGCCGGGCGCTCCCAGGATTTGCGCAAGGCAAGGCAGCAACAGGCAGGAAGGGGGTAGCAGGGCCGAAGTTTGGCAACATTGTGTTTATGCATAATTGCTTGTGGTGTGAGGCTGTCGCGAATCAGTTGTGGTGTGGGCTTTGAGCCGTCCGCGCCTTCGGTGCTTTTGCGCTTTGATTAGAGATCGGCGCACGCAGGACTTTATTGTGCGCTAGTTCCGCAGCCAAGCTGGGCGGAATTCAGTTAGGGAAAGGCTGGTCTTAGCTGCAGGTGTCAGTTGGCATGGACTGCGTCGATGGTGTGCGCGGCGGGCATTTGTTCTAGACGTGCAAAGGATGGAACTCGCTCATCCATCTTGTACAGCAGGGCGGTTATGCACGATATCAAGTACGGTGAGGTCTTGTTCGCAACTTGGCACGTCGTACGCCAACCTTGGAGAAACGCCAGATCACTCGCCTGTGGTGGTTTGACTTGTACGAGACAAATTTGGTATCATTCCATTCCTCCTCTTCTTGTCTCTGTCCCTGCCCATCCAAACAGAGAGGCTGATTAATTATCTAAGAAAGGGTGACAACCGGGGAGAAGCGCCCGCTCGGTGGCAACCTCAAGACTAGAATAGACTATAATGAGTGCATACAGGGTCGTAACGTGTCCCACGTTTGCCCATTGGTTTTGGAGAGGCTCGGCGCAAGTGCGCACCCACGATTCGTCAAAGCTTCGTTTCGACCGGTCTCGTCCCGGGCACGACAGGCCTGGCGAATTTGCACAAGACAACTCGTTACTGTCGCCTCTCATGGTGGGAGGGCGGGTAGCCGAGGACCTGCGTCATCCAGCCTCTGGATCTCGTAACCCCGCACGCGAGACGAGACACAGAACAAAGGCACCCCCGTCATGCGGCTTACTCCTTGTTGTTGAGCTGCTCGAGGATGGGCTTCTCGAGGCTCTCTGGCTTGGTGGTGCTGGCCCAGCGGCCCTTGACTTTGCCGTCGCGGCCAATGAGGAACTTCTCAAAGTTCCACTTGATCCTCTTGAGGCCCATGAGGCCGGGCTGCTCGTTCTTGAGCCACTCGTAAAGCGGGTCAGCCTTGTCGCCGTTGACGTCGATCTTGCCGAGGACGGGGAAGGTCACGCCGTAGTTGACCTGGCA
Source organism: Stenocarpella maydis (assembly GCA_002270565.1). Taxonomy (NCBI): domain Eukaryota; kingdom Fungi; phylum Ascomycota; class Sordariomycetes; order Diaporthales; family Diaporthaceae; genus Stenocarpella; species Stenocarpella maydis. Next base: position 55,335 of record NQMI01000028.1, on the reverse strand, counting down.
GAAGCTCTGGATCTCCTCGTTGGAGCCGGGATCCTGGCCACCGAACTGGTTGCAAGGGAAGCCAAGAATGACGAAGTCGTCAGGGTGCTTCTCCTTGATGTCCTTGTAGAGCTTCTCAAGGCCCTCGAACTGGGGGGTGAAGCCGCACTTGGAGGCGGTGTTGACGACCAGAACGACCTTGCCCTTGTACTCATCAAGGGGCTTGGGCTCGCCGCGCTCTGTGGGTGGCGGTCACGGATGGTTAGCCAGGGTCTCTTGCCACTGCAACGACGACGGTTGCCGCGGTGGTAGTGAGGATGGTGGGATGCTGCGCATGTGGTGAAGCGGAGGACAGAAAGGGCAGCTGAGGGTGCCGGGCAGGGTGCGAGATTCAAAAGGGAAGGAAGGCGGCAGTTGCGCATGCAGAGGGCGTGGGCGCAGCAGGAAGATGGGTCGTCGCTTAACCGAGGGCGATGGCCACATGGGGAAACATGAGTGACTGTCCGAAGGGAGTGCAACTTACTGTCGAGGGGCTTGAAGTCGTAGAAGGATGTTGCTGATGCCATGGTTGCGAAGGGCGAGTGTGGGGTGCAGAAGGGGGATCTTGGCCGCAGTGGGAAGGTGGTGGACGATGGGACTGCAGGAGGTGGTCGAGGTTGACGCTGGCGTTGAGGCTGGTGGTGGTGATGATGAAGATGTCGGAGGTGACGGCAGTGCGCAACCGAGCCAGCGGCAGGGTGGAAGACGCAATCGGTATTTGTAAGAGCAGGGCCGGGAGCTAGTCTAGGCCCAGGCACGCGCCCCAGCATGAGCCTCGATGCAAGAGGGCAGGGATTGTACGACGGTGGCATTGGGATTGGGTGCTGGAAGGCGGAAGGCTCGGCCCCCAAGGACGAGATGAGACGATGACGGCCTCGAGTTTCAGTTGCTGGACGATGTATGTATGTGCACGGTGCAGCAGTGTGCCCACTTGGGTCCTGCTTGTTGCTCGTTGGGGGCTGTTTTGTGGATGGCAGGATGGAATGCCTCTCCAGCCAGCTGCTTACTGGGTGCCCTGCCTCGTTGTTGTTGGTTGTTGGTTGCAAATCCTCCCAGCCCGCTGTGGGCACGAGTGATGGAGCTATCAAATCTCCTCGCAACGGGGCGCGGCTCAGCTCATGAACCTCGGCATGCCCATCTACACTATCTCATTGGGCTCCCAAAGCGGAAAAGGCTTCCGCAAGGCCTGATTCAGCTTCTGCTCCCCCAGCGGTGGTGGAGATGGCCTTGACCTGCTTGGTCACTTACCAACTTGTGTACGGGCTTTGGACGTTGCAGATTTGTTTCAATGTCATGCGGGCAGAGCCGAGCTCGCACAATGTCAAAGTTGGAGAGCAGCGCCGGTTTGCGTGCAGCACACAGCAAAGGCACAGATCGTGTCAGAGCTTGAGCTACCCCGCCACCAGTCCGAGATAAGTGACGGCTCCATCCACGATAAGAAAAGGCCAAGACTGCCTGCTCGCCCTCCCCCTTCTGCTGCTGGTCTGAGCCCCCCGAGTTTGTTCATACCTACTGTGTAGGTATGCTGCTGCATGTAGCGTCATCCATGATGCTGCTTTGCGTGTGCCCTCATGACATAGGAGCCAAAGATACCGCAGTCCGAACATAGCTCCTGGGGCCGGACATCAGCCTCTGCCTCTTGTCTCTGCCTCTTGCTCGCCCCTGCTGGGCCCCACAATCCTGGGATTTGATGCTGGTGCAGTGAAGACCATCACAGCATACATTCATTACCCGAGTCTGTGCTTTCCGTCCTGTCTCCCAATCAAGACCCATTGTTCAAAGACTACCTCCAAGGTACCTAGGTAACAGACCAAGGTCAAGGCATATACCACAATGGAAGTGCAACAGAAAAGGAAGATAGTAATCATAGGTACGTGTGTCACGTCTCGCTCAGTCTCTCTCCATACCCAACTCCAGCTCGGACGAGCCGTCCCAGTATAAGCTCTCCTTAGCAGCCAGTAGTCAGGTCCAACCGTTGCAAGCGCTCCCTTCGTCTACTTTACACTTACTTACACGGTACCCTCCCTCCACCGGACCCTTGCTGCCTGCCTACCACTGTTGCATCCCAATTGCCACCAGATGCCCCTGCGCGCAGGGCACAGTCTTCAACCGTCACGAGATACCACCATTCCTTGAGCCTCTTGACCAGTACGCCAATGCTGATGTGGGCCATGGCTAGGTGGCGGTGTCATCGGCTCTACCACAGCCTACTTCCTGACACGCCATCCCAAGTTCAACCCTTCTCTGCACAACATCACTCTCCTCGAGGCTACCTCCATCGCATCTGGTGCATCAGGAAAGGCTGGTGGTCTACTGGCACTATGGGCATACCCAGAATGCCTGGTGCCCCTGTCCTATCGGCTCCATGGTGAGCTGGCTGAGCAGCATGGCGGGGCTGAGAAATGGGGATACCGACGCCTGGGGTGCGGAAGCATCGGCGCTGTTGTGCCCTCTGCCACCACCAAAGCGCGGGCGGCAGCAAAGGGCGTGGCGCGGGCAAAGCTACCTGCAACGGATCCTGCCATGAGCGCCCTTGACGTGAACGGCCATGCCAACGGCGCAGCGGCGGAGCCTGGACCATCAGCCGCAGGGGCCCCCGACGGTAAGCCGGAGCACGGCGAGGCCAAGGATGGCAAGGAGTGGGAGAAGCTCCCCAAGCAGGACGAGGCTGCCGCATCCCTCCTCTCAGACTCATCGCTGCCTGCCGATCTAGACTGGATAGACCCCGACCTCATACAGTTCTACGAGGAGATGGGCCGCCCAGGCTTCACAGAAACGGCACAAGTACATCCATTTCACTTTACGACAGCCATCGCCGACCTGGCCAGGGCCGGGGGCGTCGAGATCCGGACGCAGGCGAAGGTGACCAAGATCACCGCAACCCCGGCGGGCCAGGCAGACGCCGGCACCAAGACGGTCGAGTATGAGGACCGGGAGCACGGCGGCGCGGTAGCGGTAATTAGCGGGGTGGCGGACGTGATCGTAACCGCGGGCCCGTGGACAGGGACGCTCCTGCCCCGGAGCAAGGTGGAGGGCCTACGCGCGCACAGCGTGGTCTACGACGCCGACGTCAGCCCGTACGCCGTCTTCACGGACATCCAGCTGCCGTCGGACTATATCCCCGAGCACAGGGCACGCATGGGCCAGAAGCGCAGGCACAGGGGCAACGTCGACCCGGAGATATACGCCCGGCCGTTTGGGGAGGTGTACGCGTGTGGTAAGTCTCAGGTTCCCCAGCGCCGTTACAAGACTATCAAGCCACCACCCCAACGCATACACATACGAACACACGCATGTCATTAACCGACACCGCCCAGGTGAGCCAGACAAGAACGTGCCCCTCCCCGAGACGGCGGACCAGGTCCAGTGCGACGACGCACAGTGCGACGACCTGGCGGCGTACATCGCGACCGTGTCGCCGCAGCTGGCCGCCGCCCCGATCAAGACCAGGCAGGCGTGCTACCTCCCGCGCCACATGCGCTTCGGCGACGAGCGCGGCCCCCTCATCGGGCAGACCTCGACCCCGGGCGTCTGGGTCGCCGCTGGCCACACTTGCTGGGGGATCCAGAACGGACCCGCCACGGGATACCTCGTCGCCGAGATGCTGCTCGATGGGGCTGCAACGAGTGCGGACATCGAGGTGCTAGATCCGAAGAAGTTCAAGGTGTAGACTTCTTCTTCTTCTTCTTCTTCTTCTTCTTCTTCTTCTTCTTCTTCTTCTTCTTCTTCTTCTTCTTCTTCTTCTTCTTCTTCTTCATCATCATCTTCTTCTTCTTCATCTTCATCATCTTCTTTGTTCCCTAGGATTCGGCAGTGGCATGAACCTGCCGCGGACTGTGGCGTTCCACTGCTTTCCCCGTCCAGTGGAACTGTCGTCGAACAAGCCTCGTGTGACGATCGGCACCAAGAAGATCCGCCCGTCTCGGTACCTGCATGGGCGACTCAGGTACCACGTGTGCAGACTTGGGCGTCACCGTGCTTCGGTCGGGTCGTGGGTCGGCCCGTAATAGTGCTAGGCTCAGCCCCTCCTCGGAAACACCACTCACCGTGCAACTTGAGACTATGTTTCCCACTATCTAGGTATGCTGGCGAGGAGCAGGAGACTATCTGGCCAACCCAGCCTGCGTCTGTGGCGGCGGTGGCAGTACCGACCCAACCAAGACTTCCCCACGGAAGCAGGGCGCCACGAGGCGGGCGCGGTGGAACTGTGGCGTTTCTCACCCGGGTTGACGTCCCTTTTGTCTGGCGTTGTGGCTGGACAGGCAGGTATGGTCTAGAAGACGGACGAGATGGGATGCGGCGTATCTCGTCGTCCGAGCTTCGGGGAATATGCTCCAAGCATAGGGGTCGTTTTACATGTAAATACATCATCTCCTATCATTCAAGCATTAACTTAACAGCCTTTGGACGAATGTGTTGGTTGTGGTGGTAAGGCGTGCGTGTTTTGATATTTTGATAAGTGTCTATATACACAATTCCCATTAAGATCCCATACGAAGAAGGGATCAAGGAATTATGCAAAGCCATGCAAGTAGATGATGCCTAACGCCGTCCCGAGGCCAAAAGCGAAAGAGAAGGAAAGAAGAGATCGCTTAATCCAGCCCAGCTATATATCTTGTAGCTGTGGCTGGGTCATAGCCGTCATACTATACTTCCTGAAATGATGCCACAAGCATTTTCATAGCCTTTATGTGTGAGCCGAACCTTCCGTCAGGCCATCCAACGCCGAGCTTTTGTGACCCAGACATGGACCGCAGCAACGGTGCCGTCAGGGCTGACCTACACAGGTCCCCCACCCCCGGGGGGAGCCCTAGGGACCTAGAGCGACTTCTCAATCTCCATGGCCTCCTTGATGCCCTCCTCGATGGCAGACACCCTGGCCTGGTCGAGCCTCCTGAGCGGCCTGCGGCCGTAGCCGCCGTAGCCGAAGTAGCTCTGGATGGCCTGCTTGGTGCCGGGGACGGCGGACTTTGTCAGGACCCAGTCGCACTTGGACAGCACCTTCTGCAGCTTCTCAGCCTCGTCGCGCTTCCCCGCGGCGTACAGGTCCCACACGCGCGCGCACAGCTTGGGCATGACGTTTGCGCCGCCGGCGATGATGCCGCTCCCGCCCGAGACGAGCGTCTGCGCGGTGAAGTCGCACATGCCGCCAAAGGCCATGTAGCCGCTCCCCAGGTCCCAGGGCGTCCTGGCCCCGGCCGCGAGGGCGACGCGCGTCAGCCTGCCCGTGTTTCCGCACGTGAACTTGGTCCCGGTGATGTTGGGGTGCTGCGCGAGCCTGATGAGGAGGTCCGAGTCCATGTCGATGCCCGAGACGGCGCCGGGGTAGTTGTAGAGGATGACGGGCAGCGGCGACCCGTCGGCCACGGCAGTGAAGTAGCTGTACACGGCGTCCTCGTCCATCTGGTTGCGGAAGTACGATGGGGGCAGGATGAGCACGTAGTCGCCGCCGGCCTTTTGGGAGAGCTTGCACAGCTCGATAGTCCCCTTGACGCTGCCCTCCGTGGCGCCGACGATGACGGGGGTATCCTTGAAACCGGCCTCGTCCAGCGCCTCCCGCGTTGCTGTCGTCACGGCCAGCTTCTCCTCGCGGGTGCAGTGGGCTGCCTCGCCGTTGGAGCCCATCACCACGAGGCCGACCAGGCCGTCGCGGAGGAGGCGCTGGGCGTGCTTCTTGATGACGGGGATGTCGAGCTCCTCGGTCTCTGGGTCGAAGAAGGTCATGGTCGGGGCGTAGATGCCGCAGGGCAGGTCCCTTCGGGACGTCGTGTGACCATTGCTAGCCATGATGATGAGCAAGGGAGTCAGTCCACTTGGTGAAGACGACAGGGAGACACAGGCAAGACCAGGCAGGATATGTCAAGAGATCAGACAAAGGCTTGACAGGAAGAAACAGAAAGAAGGCCAGGAGGCTCGCGGCTTTTTATATACGTTTCTGGGGGGGGGGCCGCCTTGTCCCGGCAGCGCGATAGACTCCCATGACCTAATGCTTTGGCGAGTCCGGTAGCTACGGAAGCTTGAGGTCAGGGGGCCAGGTGTACAGGCACACGAGGTATTGGACGCGACAGCAAGGTTTGAGTTTGTTGGATGTGGGTGTGTCGTGAAGACATTGGCCCGAGACAGGCAACGGGCCAAACCAGAACCACACTGGTGGCAGCCAAACCCCTACTAGATCCCGAGCAAGAGGCGGAGCTTGCCCACGGGGCAGACAGGCCACAGGGATGGGGCACTGTTTTGTGGGCAAGATGCACGATTGGGGTGAACCGTATCGGAGGCCAGGCCGACGGTCGGACGGCCATGATCTGATTTTGGATGCTTCGAACTGGCTGGCTGGATTTAATTCTGGACATGTCGACAACAACGTCACTCAGCGGATTCTGATACAGAGTCGGTAGTGCCGATAGTCAGGTCTGATGGCAGCGCATAAAGCCAACGGGAACTTCATTGAAGTCGGCATATGTCAGGGCAGGAAATCCGGTGACCTGTTCCTGCGGGTAGGGAATTTGAAAAGCCAGGTCGGCAGGTCGCACGACAGGGTAGAAAACGTTTCTGGGTATTTGCAGTATTTCGTGCAGGTGGCTGAGGATAGTGAGCGCGTCATTGGACGACAAGTCGCCCCCGAATATGTGTCGCATCCGGCAACTTTTGTTCCAAGTGGACATGACATGGACTTTTGACGGTCGAAGGCTTCCCGGAACTCCCGATGGAGACTCTGCTCGTCTGGTGTCTCTGGTGGCACGCTCAAGACAGCTGGAGAAGTCAGGCCCGTCGCTGAGCAGACAGACACTGCCAGGCGTGGCTGTCCTTGATTGAACAGGGCGACAACGCAATACTGGGGACATGGCAGAAAGGCGGGGTTCGAGAGAAGATGACCCCACGAGACAGAACAACAGGGAAGGCGGTGTGGGTGCATACCAAGTGGCAGCGAGGCCAGCACTGCTGGCTGCATGCAGAGTGAGCTTGGTTGGGCCCTGGGGAGTGCATGCGCAATGCGTGCAGGTAAGAGCATAAAGGTGTTGTGGAGGGTTCTGCGGCGAGGCGAGCCTCGAAGACGGCTAAGACACGGGCAGATGGCATGATGCCGATGAGGATTCAATTGTCAACGGGCGTGTCGACTGACAGAACAGAAGTCATCCCTGGTTGTGGCAGCCGACGTGGGCTGTGGTTGAGAGTTAGTTGCTTATTACTCAAGTACTTACTTAAGTACCTACTTACTTAAGTAGGTAGTTACTAAGGTACGAAGTCACTACAGCACTATGTAAGTATGTAGGCGGTATGTGCTCCGTAGGCGGTATGGTGGCCAGGGACAATGTGTGAGTGGAAGGGAAGATGGCGGGGAGAGTACTTCCACGAATCAAAACGAAGAATTCCCGTGCTGGAAAGGCTGGCAGGACACTCCCCTCCTTGTGCTTGACATGAGGAACTCGGGTACATCCGAGAGAGGTACGCGTGTGTGCAATGTCGATCCTCACACCCTCAAATATATCGTGTGTGGTCCGGCGGATTTAGCCTGTTGTGGTGATCAAGGCTGGTGGCTGACTTGGTTGCATCCTGAAGGAGAACAGGTGTAACAGAGGAAAGGACTTGGATGGTGATGATGATGACGGCCAGGACCGCGGAGTACACCTCCACGGGGACCCCAATGTCAAATCTTGTTGTGTTCTTGTATTGGCAAGTTTTGAACCCACCAGGCCAGGGCTTGGCCAATCTATTAGCAGGGGCAATCTGGAGCAGAAAAGCATATATAATATACTCTGCGTTGGCATCCTAAAGGAGGTCGATGTACTTCAACTTTGTAATACATGGAGGGCGGTTGGCCGCCGTACGTCGGCGTGGGGGTGGCCTCGGCTTGGCATCTGTACCAGCAGCAAGGCCCTTCCCCAGAGGATGAGCAGCCCGTGCATGCCATGCATCAACAATTTCCATCTTCATATTGTAGTGTATCCATGCCCTGGCAGGCATGACCCGCCACATGGTGAGCATATACACTACATGAGTACATTTGTTAGCTTAGTGTAGTCTGGATTGCGCCGTTGTGGAGCAGCCCCAAGGCCCGGTCTTCGGCAGCTTTTGCCCCAGCAGCGACGCATCCTGCCCCGGGTCTGCTCACCATGTCCCAGGGCCACAACAACTCCCTGGGCTCATGACCTCGGCTAGGCTCGACCATGTCGTGAGGCTCGCCGCGGCTGGACGTGACAGGGTCCGTCAGGACCATCTGTTGCATGTCCAGATAGACTACCAAGACCCCTGCCTGGCAAAAAGAGGCCCCGTCTCCTGGTACTCGCTGCACGGCTTGAATGATGGCGAAGGGGGAGTTCCTCCAATTGTGGTCTCGCTGCCCCTCACACGGTCCATCAGGCCTGCCAAGCTACACCTCCATGACCAGCTCCTTGCCCAGCTCACATGCCCGGTTATGTGCGTCGAGCGCACCTGTAAGTCCCGCCTCGTCTCTCCTGCTTCTTCACCAGGAGCCCCCCCCCCAGCTGGCGTACCTGAGCCGCCATCCCAAGGCAAGGGGAAGTGACAGCCTACCCTGGAAACCCCTCATATCACGCAGGAACAGCCAGCCTGGCAGAAGACGCCATGGAGCCTCTCAACGTCTTGATGGTGCGTGCTGCCCCATCCCCTCCCTCCCCCGGTGGTGATGCAGGTCTCTGAGAGATCGGTACTGGCGAGTACACCACGGGCTTTGTAGGAGGCGGCGCCTCGGGCTCGGACAAGAAGGTTGGTGTCGTCGGCCTGTCAATGTTTGACCTGCGCCGGAGAGGCAAGGTTGGCAAGCTGGGCATGGCCGGTGTCAACGGGAAGAAGTTCCCAGCAATTAGTGAGTGCGCCTCCCTCACTCCCTCTGGCCCGGCCCGCGTGGAATCCTGCGGTCCAACGGGTGCAGGGCTGATGCCAGCCAGGGGAGCATCTCAAGAAGAACATCCAGCAGGTCTACAACAACCTGGACACCTCGTTTGACTCCTTCCCCGACAACAACACGGTCGACCCTGATGCTTTCAGGAAGGCCATCGACCAGCTCAAGCCCGGTGATGCCATCACCATCTTCACGCCTGACACTACGGTGAGATCCATATCACATGGCCGTACGGCTCCGCCTGGCTGGGGCCAGAGACTGATGCATTTCGACAGCACTTCCCGATTGCACTGTACGCAATTGAGCGTGGTATTCATGTCATGATCACGAAGCCTGCAGTCAAGCTCCTCGAGCACCACATCAAGCTCATCGAGGCTGCCGAGAAGACCGGTGTCTATGTCTACATCGAGCACCACAAGCGCTACGACCCGGCCTACGCGGACGCCCGCTTCCGCGCAAAGAAGCTCGGCGATTTCAACTACTTCTACAGCTACATGTCTCAGCCTAAATCCCAGCTCGAGACCTTCAGGGCGTGGGCCGGCGTCGACTCAGACATCAGCTACTATCTAAACTCGCACCACATCGACGTCAACGAGTCCATGGTCACACACCTCGGCTTCGCCCCCGTCAAGGTGTCCGCCTCGGCCTCTAAGGGCGTGGCATCGAGCCTGGGCTGCAACGACGCCACCGAGGACACCATCTCGCTGCTCGTGCACTGGGAGAAGGTGGGGGAGCCGGGCAGGCAGGCCACGGGCGTGTACACGGCGTCGTGGACGGCGCCCCAGAAGGCGGGAGTCCACTCCAACCAGTACTTCCACTACCTGGCCGCCAACGGCGAGATCCGCATCGACCAGGCCAAGCGCGGCTACGACGTCGCCGACGACAGCGCGGGCCAGCTAATGTGGTACAACCCCTTCTACATGCGCTACGCACCGGACGAGGACGGCAACTTCAACGGCCAGACTGGCTACGGCTACGTCTCCATGGAGAAGTTCGTCGACGGCTGCCGCGCTGTCAACGCAAAGACCCTCACCCCCAGGGACCTCGACAACAAGGGCCTTCCTACCCTGAGGAATACTATCGCCACGACGGCCATCCTCGAGGCCGGAAGAAGGAGTATCGACGAGAACCGGGAGGTCAGGATCGAGTCCAAGGATGGAGTCTGGAAGCTGGTGTAGGGGTTGCAGGGTCTGCATGTGAGAGGAGGACGGTTTGGAATTCACCAGGAACAACTTGCTCAATCTAGACTGCATTTGTCTTGGTTAAGAATAACCAGATGAAAGAAAAAAAAAACCTTTCACGTTCGGCCATACTACATTTTCCCTTATGGCATACGTTTGTGCCAGCCGAGTGTAAATATACGTCACGTCGTCGCCATGAGATGGGTCAAGTTGGACTAGGCTAGTCGTCATGCGAGCAGTCAATGTGAGCACTCTGCTGCACTCATTCAGCGCCTTGAGCCGTACCACATTACATAGCTAGAGGGTCCAGACAACACTCCAGCAGGTCTGAATGGACATGACCGCGCGCGCCCTAAGTACGCGAGGTAATTAATTACCTTGATACTCTGACTTTTTGGCACCGATATCCACTAGACATAAACGATGGTTTTGATTTATGGTCCTCATCAGTTCCAAATCACCCGGGCATACCTAGTTATTCAATAAAAATCCTACCGCCCACCAATATGGCAATCAATCTAGCAGCACAGTATCATAGACATAGGGTCACTGATATCCTTGGTTATCGGGTGGAGTGCGCCCGCGTGTAACTCGGCCTCCTCCTCATCGTCATAAGTCGCCTCGCTCATGAACGGGTTATTAGCCCTGATCTCCTTGCCCTTGAACAGCAGCACCACGGGGATGGCGCTGCCGGTGAAGGGCCCCAGGGCGATGCCCGCCACGGAGGTGAAGCCGAAAAGGGACATGGGCAGCGAGCGGGCCCGGTCACCCTTCCAGACATCGGCGATCGAGCCGCCCACGATGTTGATGCTTACTGATAATGCGCCCCCGCCGAACTATATGGCAGGTAATGAGTTTAGCGGCGATGTACTATGCGTATGTGAGTGTGGGATTCACTTACGAAGCGCGTGACGATCAGTGTTGCGTAGTTTTGGGCGGGAGACGGACCCGAACAGGAATGCGACGAAGATGATGTAGGCACCGTAATATCTGGGAAGGTCGCGCGTTGTCAGTCCAACCTGCTCTGACTTATTGCCAGCATGTAGGGGACAAATGAGAATGTACACACCCACGCATGCGGCCTTTAGCCTCGGTCAGTGGCACAAAGATCAAAGGCCACACAGCAGCTCCAATGTTCCAGCTGACCGTAGCCCATATTGAGTTGTCGAACGGCGCCGTGAGGACGCTAAACTGGGAACTATAGTACGAGGCGCCAACGCCGTAGCTGCTACTGTTGTAATGGTAATGATACTTACGAACAATTGTCTTGCTATACTCTCCAGAGGTTCAATTCCGACTGTCACACCTCGAGGGCCTCCCTGGATATCAAGCCATCAATCCGCCAAGACAGCTCTAGAGTATACCTAGTTAGGAGCAACATCGTCTCCAGGACAATGTGATCAACTTTTCGACAAGCTCCATCCATTACGAGCGGGGCAAGACCGGTACCTGATCTGCATCTCAACTCAATTTGGATTTGTTGGATCAAGCGTGGGCGATAATACTTTCTCACTGAGCAGTCAAACAACCTCGGAACGCTCAAACCATATATGACTGCTGTGGTACTCATCCAATATAAGACGTCATGCCGACAGGATGACCGCCAGAAGTTCGAGTGATCTATACTTGGACACCAGCGGCGTAATATATTATCTTGGGTTCCGTTCACCTTGATATTTTGGAGCGTTACTAAGCGCAAATACTGAGACCCAGAGTTTAATTAGACAAATCTTGCCGTATTATTTCCCTTCCGAAGAGGGTTTAAGCGGCAAAGGACACAAAACTCCCAGGACTATAATGATGTTGTTCGTTTGAGTGTTTTTGGAGCAAGAACATGAAAGCCAACCAAAGAAAAAGACAGGAAATGTAGTGTGTTCCTGCTGCCCAAGCCGGGATCGAAATACTGTAACTACATACAGCCCACGTGCAGTCCAATTGCAACGGGTGAAAAGATGGCTGATAAAGGGACAGGATTCTTGCATGTGAGGTACATATTGCCTCTTTCAAGCCAGCTGCTTGTACTCGCCAGCCCATGTTATGAGGACTTCTGAAGAAATCATGTCTGGAGAAATCTTGGTCAGTAACCACTTTGTCTGGCAACGGATGCGCATGTGTACGTCATGCACGCTCCGCGTTCGAAAGGTCTTATGATGAACATGGGATAATTAGTTAATAATTATTGTCCAATTCTTGACTGGTGGCAGATGGATCGAACTAACTATCGGCGCCGGGCGGGCCGGGCCCTAGTCGCCGGACTGAGTCACAACGCGCGCCTTTCCCTTCCCAACCTCTCCTGAAGGAGCCTTTCCAACGACTCATGCACACGCCGCCAGCTGTACCGCATTTCCTCGCCAACCTGACGACAGCCGCCGCCATCAAGGACATTGAACCATACTGTTGCGATACCCGTATCATTGCGTGAGGTCAGCTGTAGGTGGGGGTCTCGGGAAGATGAGCGGGCAGAACAGGGACGCGATAGTCGACCCAGGGCAGGCGCCGGCGATGGATGCAGCGCGGAACGACGAGGCAACACCGCTGCTCAGCGGGCAGCCGAAGGCAGGTGCCGGGGACGCGGAGGGACAAGCGCATGACGGCTCCCCGGAGAGCCAGGAGCAGGCCGTCCTTGCCGACGACGTAAGCGGCCCGAGGCTGTGGCTCATCCTCAGCGCCGCGTATGTGGGCGTGTTCCTGGGAGCCATCGACACAACCATCATAGCGACGCTTTCAGCGCCCATATCGAGCGAGTTCAAGTCGCTGAGCCTGCTGTCTTGGCTGGCAACCGCCTACCTGATCGCCAATGCCGCCTGCCAGCCCATATCCGGCCGGCTGACCGACATTTTCGGGAGAGGGCCCGGGCTGGTGTTCAGCAACATCTTCTTTGCCGCGGGGAACCTCACCTGCGGCCTTGCGCAGACCGACACGGTCATGATCTTGGGCCGCGTGGTTGCGGGCATCGGGGGCGGCGGGCTGATGTCAATCTCCACGTTCCTGGGCTCCGACCTGGTGCCGCTGAGGAAGAGGGGCATCGTGCAGGGCATAGGGAACATCTGCTTCGGGTCCGGGGCGATGCTCGGGGGCGTGTTTGGTGGCTTCATCAACGACAACTCGTCCAGGGGCTGGAGGCTGGCCTTCCTCGTGCAGGTCCCGGTCATCGTGGTGTCCGGCCTGCTCGTTTTCTTCCTGGTCAAAGTCCCGCCCAAGGCCTCCAGCAAGTCGTACATCTCACGCATCGACTTCGTCGGGGCCTTCCTGACGGTTGCCTTCCTGGTGGCCCTGCTGCTGGGCCTGAACGCCGGGGGCAACCTGGTGGCCTGGTCCGACCCTCTGGTCCTGACGACGCTTCCGTTGGCGTTGGTCCTGCTGGTCGGCTTTGTCCTGTGGGAAAGCCGGGCTGCGCTGCCCATCATCCCAGTGCGCCTGCTTGTTGACCGGACCGTCCTCACAGCTTGCATCACAAATCTCGTCTGCACCATGGGTTTGTATTATCGC
>NQMI01000028.1:0-41777 GCA_002270565.1 Stenocarpella maydis | reverse complement strand
CTCCCCACCCCCCGTGTCTACCGTGGTTTTGTCGTATGCCTGCTGCAAAACCGGGCGGTAAGGTCAAACTTGAGATGTCATGTCACTAACCTCCAGCTGGTATCTAGCGAACACGATGCTGATATTCTATATACCCTTGTACCTTCAAGTGCTTGGCTACTCGCCCACAGAGACTGGTTACAGGATCCTCTTTGCCTCCCTGGGCGTCTCCATTAGCTCCATCTCGTCTGGCCTGATCATGAAGAAGACTGGCCGGTACCTGGGCCTCGGCATAGCTGTCCTGATATCATTCGTGGCCGGCTATGCCATGTTCTCGACTCTCGGTGCCAACAGCCCGAGCTGGGTGCCCTTCCCGGCCTTTGTGCTCACTGGTGCAGGCTATGGGGGGATGCTCACGGTGACATTGGTTGCTTGCATCGCCGCCGTCGACCACTCCCAACAGGCGGTCATCACGTCTGCGACATACGCGTTCAGGTCAGTGGGAGCCACGGTCGGGGTCACGATTGCGTCTGCGGTGTACCAGAACATGCTGAAAGCGCATCTCTGGGAGCGGTTCGGGTCGCTGCCCGGGGCGGCAGAGGAGATCAGGAGGATCAGGGACGACCTGGACGAGCTCAAGCACCTCCCGGAGGGCTGGAAGGGCGGGGTCATCGCGTCGTTCATGGAGGCTTTCAGGGGCGTGTGGCTGACTGGGCTTGGCCTGGCACTGGTGGGCCTGGTGTGCGTCTCGCTGATGAGGCAGCATACCTTGCACACGAGCCTGTCGAGGAGGGAGGGCTAGGAGCACTCGCTGTCGCCTGGCCTCTGGCTGCCGAGGCGTAGATGCTGGAGTCAACCCCGAGCCTCGGAAGGCTGGGACTGGCGCGACAAGCAGCGCAGACCAATCACAAAACATATCTAGGCTCTTGCATACGCAGGTAGGTATAAATAAATGTGTTGGGCAAATATGTCTCGGTGTCTGTTGTAACCCTCATGGCGTCCATCTCGTGGGGGCAGGAAGCCGCCCACGATGAGAAGGCGACAGCGAGGGCGAGACGCGCACTGGCTGCGTCCCTGCTTCCCTCTGCTCGACCTCACCCCGCATCTAACTTGCTCGCTCGGTTGTCCTTTTGCACGCTGGCTAATGTGCCGTCCAATACAAACCTTGGAACTTACCGGGGCTTCTGTCTCATGGAATCATCTGGAGCAGCTCCGTCGTCGACGGCTCGCGACCTTTGGACGACACGCCTGGAGCATGCACAGGGACATCCCACACGAGAGCAGCCGCCACGCGTCGTACATGCGAACTCGAACCCTCGAACGGGACCCGAACCTGCGCACAGGACGCCGACATGATGCCACAACTGCCTAGGTATATATCTAGGTCCTAGTGTTTAGCGGTGCAAACCCCCTGTACCGTCGAGCCGTCGTCCCATCATTCCCCTGCTCATGCAGGTGGCCTCTACTAATAGACACGACCTCCAGGTACCGACGTCTTGGGACGTATTACGGGCAAAAGCACGGACAATCAAATTCCCATCAACCCCGCCTCGCGTACTTTACAGGGCCCATGCCCGCCAGTTCTCCGTGTGTTTCTCCTTGCTCACCCAGCCAGCTGCCAGCCAGGGTTCCTGATCCCTCTGACTGGCAGCCTCACCTCCTCTTTTATCCGTGCGAAAGCGAGGGTTTCAGCATTGTGGGAACCAGTCCGAATGTAACCCGACGTTGCACGCAGGGCAATACATGTCTCTGCTAGCGCTCCAACGCCGTACTGGGGCTGAAGCCTGCAAGTACCACGCCTGAGATACCTGTCCGCTCGGCCCTGATCTAATGTGCGCAGACACCGTTTTGTGTTAAGGATACACAGCCCACCTCCTTTGCGGCGACACCATGCTGCAACCACATGGCATTCCGCAGGGCATTCCGCCACCGCCTAGCCAGCCGGGCAAGATACGCGAGAGGCGGCCCACACTGGCTGACTGGCCAGACCAGATGTCAACCTGGCGCTCGACCAGTCTTGCACGAACCGGCCGAGCTGGCCAACCTGAGGCCTGCCGTATCTGGAAGGTGCTTGGTGCTAAGCGGCCGGGCAGCATACTAACCGCCCGTTTACCCTACCTGATAGCAATTCTCCTGGAACACGCAGCACGGTGCCCTGTAGGGGGATCTGCACCATCCCACCAACATCGCCAGTACATACATACTGTACCCCGTACCGTGGGATTCCCAGATCTGCAACCATGGTAGTGAGCCGTCCGCGGCAACAAGGCCGCCCGCCATTGTCACCTGACTGCCGCCTTGCCCAGCCATTGACCTTGGTTTTCACGATGTCATCACATGGCCGAACCCAGTGGTCTGACCCCCCCTGCAACGAGAGGCGCGGGACTGCTCATGGGAGTGTTGCTCAACAGCCGGCAACGCACGAGAGTCGGCTGAGTTAGCCGTGGTCATCGACTTGACCCCTGAAATGCCAACGGGAAAACACCAATCAATCATCAACAAGCCGCGTCCTGCAGGATCACTGCCGGGCTCAACTTTCCCGCGCACAGCTGAAGAAGGAGCTGGCATATGCCATGCATGTCAGCAAACCGTCAGTATTGCTCACGGTGGATGATGCCCAGCATTTCGAGGGGCTCCATCCAACCTGTCAGGTTGTGCAGCGCACGCACTCGCTCACACACTCTGGAGCCGAAGGAGGCTCTCGTGCCATCCTCAAGACCATCTCAAACCAACCATTCTCTGATCCACCTGGTGGATGGCCTTGAAACTCCGAGAATCGCCGCCCAAGTCCAAGCCAAGCCGTGCCAGTGTGTCACGAAGCTGTCGAAGACACTACCCTGCCCCACCACAGAAACTCGGCCAAATCGCCTTGGTGGCCGACCCAGTGTAGTTTACTGAAATGGCTGTGGCATCTTGTTCCCGATAGGCTGTTCTGCGCGTTATCGTGGTATATTGTGTCGTCCACCCGGGCTGCCAGGCTTGAGGAACAACAGTTATGCGGGACTGCATTATCGCTGATTATCCCCTCGATAGGTAACGGTCCCCCAGCACTGATGTCAGAGCGAGAATTCCGTTCCATTCGAAGCGAGGCTTTCTCCTGCCGTCAAGCCGTTCAGGTCAGGGGAGCTCAGCCCTGGCACTCCCGCTTGCGACGGAACGTCTAGCCGGAACTAGTCCCAACTCGGGGAGCTTTTTGCAGCTCTTTGATTTGCCTCTCGGCCGATGAGCAGGGTCGGTGAATAGGCTGATCTCCCCCTTCTCAAGGACAGTTCCAGCGCTTGGGGGCATTAGCTCCCTGCTTGCTAAAAGTTACATGCATGGCAAGTCTTCGGGTGCCGAGGACACGGCAGAATGTAAACATACTTCAGTCGAGTCCCAGAGAGAAACAAAATTGGAATTTGGCCCTGTTAAGGTTTGGCTAGTACTGCGAATGGAGAAAATTCCACACCTGTGAGTGGTATTCTATTAATAGCTATCATTCTGGCTTCCTCCGGCCGAAGACACCCCTTTCTCCATCGCGGACGACGCCACTAGAATGATACTGCCGTTTCCAGTGCCGTGTCTGCAGTCTTGCGCATCCTTCGGGTGTCGACTCGGTGCCGATGCCATGAGCCGCCAAGGGAGAAATATGGGCTAGATGCAGATCGATAAAGAAATCAAGATTCACCGTCACATTCCGTTGCGCTTCGTCCGCTCGGAAGCTCGACCTTTTCCGACCTAGCTCGGCTGAGCGCGTACGCAACTTCTGCCGCGCAAAATGCAAACTCAACGGCGAAAAGACAGAGGATCTCCGCGACCCTCAGTCATGGCATTGGGGCGATACGATCGGACGAAACCATGTCGGCCAGAAGCCGCGCATGTGCCGTGACGTACGGCTCCGCCTTCTCCGCACTCTCGGCACACACCCGACCTCGAGGCCGGACAGGATCTTGGGAGACGTCCCGCTGATCACGGGACAGAGTGAGCCCAGCGAGCAGAGGACAGGCTGGGACTAGCGTGTGCAAAACGCTTCTGCCTGGTCCGGGAGTCAAGGTATGATGAGATGGGTTCTCTCGAAACACTGTGTACAATGTAACGGTGTATCTGCTCATGCGGATCGCACGGAGTGCTCCTGCATCGGCCGACGAGCCGATTTATCTTTTGCCCGGAGTACAGGCCCGAATAGGAAGTCAAGGTCCAAGCACCCCATCGGAGTGCAGCCGGGGAACATGCAAGGAGATCCCATACCTTTGCATGCGGCGAGGCACGTAATGAGCGGCACATACCAGCGAACACCAGGTTTTCTAGAAAGGAATCGCTGTGTACAACCTCGTCGTGACGGCATCTCTGCCAATGGCAGGGCATCTACAATGCCTCGGTCCTTTTGTCGACTCCATCCACCAGTTCTGTGGACCCACCGCAACAGCGACTCTAGTGTAGCTTGGACGTCAAGTACTACCCAATTCAAGCCGCGCCGTGGGGAAATAACTGGCTACAGAGAAACAGCGACATTCCGCAATCACAATGTGAGGGACACACTCACCTCCAGAACTACAGATGCCAAAGTACAGCTGACTTCCACCGCTATAGTGTACAGATTAGTCACTGGCCACATGTTGCCCTCCGGGTGGCTGGTGGCTGGTGGCTTAGTTGGCACTTACCCTCCTGCCCTCCCGAAACCAATCTCGTTGGCCCATGAACGAGAATCGAGCCACCTCTGTGGGTCTGCTCTTTTACGGGGCAGCCTACCGTACACCGTAACGAGGCTTGTCGGCCCGCTCTCGAGTGACCCAGTCTGAGGCTGTTGGGTCTGGGACGTCCAGCACGCCAAGATACGGACGGTTTGGACAAGAATTAGACCATCTGAGATGCTCGCCAATCTTCACATGCCACTTTGAAACCAGTTGGTTGGGTTCCGAAGTCCCGCGACTTGTTCAGTCCATAAACCAGCCTGCAGACAGACCCATTACAATACTGCGGGTGGGGACCGAACCCCCGTCCATTGGGGGTTCGGGCGCGGGTCCCGAAGGAAAGGTTTCTCGAACCGAACTGACAACAGACATATCGCACGACGGGCTCTTGGTCCTCATCCTCACAACGTCTATGTGCCCGGTCCCGTTCCACCGCAGCGGAGCGGGATGGGATACTACTACCTCTCCAGCACCTGGGTAGCCCCCTGTCCATGGGGTGATCACTCATCTCAAAGCATCCACTTACCGTTGGTTGGATCCTCCTCATCTATCAAGTATTGGAGCGGCGTCACTGCCGTGGCGAGGCAGATGTCAGGTCAGAATCAGGGATGTCAATCCTGACACTCGTCAGAACCGCAATTAAAATATCGGCCGACCGAGGTGGGCCTCTCTCAGTCCAGTGCGTGCCATGAACAAATGAGTGTATGTGCATGGGAACTGCCGCGAGTGGATGTGATGGACAGCCAGGTTGCACGCAATCCACGAGTTGGCAGCAAGAGAAAGCCAGGTACTCCGTACATTCAATACTTTCTCCGGCCACGCTGCGAAGGGTGCATGCAGGTGTTGGCCAGCCAGCATGGTCCCGCCAAGCAAGGGCGCGCCTCCCTTGTCAAGCTCTCACGGAAACAAAGATGAGAGACGTATGCTTGTACTTTGAAAGTCCTGACAGGCAGGTACGTGGGACTTTCCACACCGGCTCATGCCAGCAGTTTAACCATACGAAACGGTCATGCGGCAATTTTTTCTTCTTGTGCCGCAGGCATGCGTTGATTAGGATTGGGCCTATCGATTTCGCGCGGACAAGTTGCTGCTAGCTCTTGCACTACAAAGAATGCTTGCTGGGCTCGCTCCATGGCGCGGCAAAGCCCACGAGATAAGCCCTAGGATCTGGCGACTCGGCGGGACGGGCTCGTTGATTCGCACGTGGCGCTGGGCCTTCAAAAAGGGCGGCTCCTAGGGATGGTCTGCAGGGGCCATGTGGTCCAGCAGACTACGACATCGGACGGATCAGAGTGCCCATTGCCTTCGTAGGCAGCGGAAACGCCGTGGTGGTATTGCTGATACCGCGCGATCTCTCCCGGACCTACCACTTGGCCTTGATGTGATGCTGTCCATCCAGCTGTCCAGCCGCAGGATCTTAACCGCCAGAAGGGCCAGAACGGTAGGGCAACCACGCTGTCCGTTTCCCGAGCCCCCGGAGATTTGCCTTCGCAGGAAGAATATGGATCGATGTCACCATATGCCGGTCCCTTAGCGGCTGAAGCTATCGAATTATCGTCTCACTCGTGCGGCAGCTTATTGCAACGCTACGATACCGACAACACGAGCCGGGTGGTGAGTAAGTATGTGCTGGCAGCGGAGTGAGCCCAGAAAAAGCAAGCATGCCAGCCACGGCGGGATTGGAAAACGGCGGATGTGCTACCTCGCGTCGCTCACATGCCTGTGAGATGTCGCCGGCCTTAAGCTAGGTTGGTCGGATGCTTCGAAGCCAACAAGCAAACAAACTTTATGCCCAGCTTTCTGCAGGGGACTCGGAGTCAGATGCACACACGTGGCAGAGCACTCAGCTATGTGCTGAACATTGGTTTTCGCATCCGCGAAATGCATACCTAACGGGACAAGAGTCCGGTTTGGCTCGACATGGTGACCCTTGCGGGCGGGCCTGTCAAAGGATTCCTTGGTGGCACAACGGGTCGGTATTGCCCACGCTCGGGGGAAACAACAATGGCAACATGCAGCCCGGTAGCAAATTTCAAGTACCGTGACCTGACACAGCGATCCGGCAGGTCGGCGGGACGACACATCTGAGATGTCACCAGCCCCGCTCCGGCGTCCTATCTCAAGGGTTTTGGTAGCGGCATGCTCGAGATTGTGGCTTGTTCGCCTTGTCATATGAGCAAAACCAACCCATGTTCCCCTAGGGCTGTTGGGGTACGCCTTGGGGTGGATTGCTATCCATGTGTCTGCAGGAAGGAATTTGACTGCTTTGGGCCTAGTGGCCGTGAGAAAAGGGGTGCCCGGGAGACACATCGAGGCGTCTCATCCCAGCTTGCCTGAAATCCGACCCAGGGCGTTGGATCGAGCTAACGACGACATGCCGAGCCCGTCTTAATAGGCTGCGTTATTGCAGCGCCGCGCAAGGTTCTTCCGGACCCGTCAATCATTCCCCAGCAGGCCAGCAGGCCCACAGGGCCCAACTCTCGAACGTCTACACAGTAATGGTGTACATAGTAGTGCTTCCTCACGGGGGCCTGCACTGCGCTAGCCTGTGGACAATGGACGGTCATGACCCGGCAGAGTGTCAGCCACCATCTGCGACAAATTCTTACCACGTCTCGTCTACCGTCCCGAGCGGCGTGCCTGCATGTGCGCTTGCGGGAGAGGGACTTTGCACTTCATCCATCATCCTTTACCTTGCGGTGGAGCATCATGGCTACCATCCGCCGTAGCCACTTGCGGCGGGCGAGGCACTCGGCGGATCATCGACAGGCCACTAACGCGAGAGGGGGAGGCTACGAAGCCAACACCGCATTCACAACGCCTTACGCAGCCCCTGGACTCAAACCCACGCGGTCTACACTAGTACCGCGCTTCTGGGGACCCTCCCCCATCCTGCAGAGGAGAAGAGGCGTCATTCCGACTCTTGGGACCTTCCCCTCTCGACCTTCAATCAGGTTATTGGGCTCTTGAAGGTTCCGCACCGGCCATTTGTGGCCAGCAGAGGCTGAAAGAGCTTTACGACCACGACATGGTGTGGTACGCTAGGACACGAGAGGGTGTGGCTGATGACCTGACGCATCTCCGCTTTCGACGGTACCGCGCCCGCCCCCGGCTTCATCCCATTTGTCAAGATATCCCGAGTGAATACGTCCGAAGTGAGTGGGCCGGGGGTGGATCTGCACCGGAGTACTTGTGTCGCCGGATAAAGACTACAGTCATTGTACATACCACTGGAGACTCGAGACCCCGAAAACACTCGCACAATTGCCCCCACATCACCCGAGTCCCAGCAATGGGTCATTTTTGATATCCGCAGGTACCATGCCGCCAACCACGCACCGTCGCACCGCGTCAGAGCACTGCGGACCTCACTCGGCCTTTTCTCGATGCACGTACTTGGACGCATCCCCTTGCGATCAGTCAAGCTCGATTGATCCACCTCCGGGTTGTGCCGCGAGGAGCCCAGGGTAGCACGGTAGCTTTGCGTCATCTACCAATGCCGGTAATCGCTAGCAAAGACTAGTGCCTTCTTAGTATCACTACTGCACCAGAGGCATGGAAGACAGACAGCCTGAGCGTGGGCCGGCTGTCGCCGACACCAAGGCCATTGCACGCGAGGGTAAGATTAAGGTAGAGAGATCTGAGGCCCTGCCTACACTAGAGACCGACGGTTTACCTTGGTACTGGTGGATAGTCGCGCGGCGGCAATGCCATGCGGCGTCCCAGGCTTCACGTGCCGTGGAGCCCATACGTCAATACGGCCTCGTGCAGGGACTAACTAGCTTTGACAGCATGCCTTCCTTGACCGGCCAGGCCGGCTGGTGTCGGCCGAGGCTGGGCGCACGCCTGCACTCTTTGCCGCCAGAGGACACGTTGCCCCTTTCAGCTATTTATCTCCTTCCATCATGCGCTGCAGATGAGCTTTAGTGGCCGGAAGGGGATGTGCAGCGAAGGGGCAGAAAGGGAGGAGGACATGCTTTGTCGAGTTGATTCCGCCCCAATGGCAGCGAGCACTCGGGACCTTCGGAGAGCCTCCTCCAGGCCCCCGTCCTGGCCTCCAAGACGAGATGAGATGACCACAGAGATCATGTGGATTCCAACTCTTGGGACCCTCCGCCCACACCGTCTTGGCCACAGCCCGCCCTCACCACCGGAGAGACTGGCTCTGGTCGGGCAGGCGGGGTGAGCCAGCTAGGCGCTGGGGGATGGGCGCAGCCGCCAGCACGGTGCCGTCGGTGCGTGGTAGACAGCCGCACGTCGGCTACCTCTGGAGGGACCATGGAAACCTGTCAAGCCGCGCGCGCTAGTTTGGACCTCTGGATCGGCGATTCCAGCCAGGCGCCAACAGCCGGGGCGCAACGGTGGAAGTGAGGATGGCGCTGGCACTGATGAGCAGTGTCGAGGCCGTTGTCAAGCCATGGACGCCAGCGGACAGGCAGGTGATGGGTGCCCCTGCCTGTCCCTGTGGGCGCCGGCCGCACGACCACGACGACTTAAGCTGCTGTGGGGACGGCGCCCCGGCTGAGGCCCCCGTACCTCCTTCCTGTCTGTGACAAGGCCGGAATCTTATTGTGCGCCTTGTCCCTCCACGCAACAGGAGCAGTTGCACAAACCGAGGCCCTCATGATGGGGCCTTTACAAACCAGTACACTATACGAGAACGACATGTCACTTGACCCCCTGGGCCCCGGCACCAAGGAGGCTATTTCAGATGCGCCTGCAGTTCTGCAGTGCTGCCGTTCGCCCCTCCCACCCGCAGCCCCTTGTCATGTTGACGATATTGGGCCGTCCCGCCGTGACCCCGCCGAGGACCTCATGCCCGTTTGGGGACGACGAGGTCTGCTCATGCCAGAGTCTGGACCCCCCGGCCACTTGTTCCGCGGCCCCCATCGCAGCGAGGCGCCTCTCTCCCTGGCCTCCATACGCCTTCCCACGCCCAGCAGCACGCCTACATTGTACGTATCTACATCCAGATTTACTTTGCCCCTGCTCCTGCTACCACCCTGACTCTGCACCCTGTCCTTGCAATCTCCCCTGCGACCCTCCTGGGCCATGGATTCCGCGCAGCTTTCCCTGCAGGGCACCTGTTTTCTTACCAGTCAGGGCCACTCGCCAGAGAAGGGCCTGCTTCCAAAACACCCCGTGGCTCCATCGACACCACCGCTGCGACCCTCGCCAGCCATACGGGGACATCACTTGCCTTGCCGTGATGGAGACGGCGGCGGCGCGCGGTGGGCAGCGTTACTCTCGATCCCTCCAACCTAATCTTGTTGAGATATTCGCCACCAGGGAACACAAGGGCCGCCCAAACCCACGTGTGGAGAAGAATCGAGAAAGCATGCCCCGTCTCAGAACAAGTGTGCCGTCGGTTTCGGCTACCGCTTGGGGCAGACCACACAGACTCAACTGTAATCCTCCCTGGTGCGGTGCACTGGGCCCTGCCGAGCACGTTTAATGTTCGGTAGTCGTCTTCGATCCGTGCCCCTTCGGTACCCACAACCAGGATAATGGCATGCAACCCGTGTAAGCCAGAACCCACATAAGCCGTAGACCCTGTTTAATATTCTCCTCGGCACTGTAGCGCCGGCCACTCAACAAAGTACCCGGTATCCGCCAGTGTCTTGTGCCAACCCCAGAGCCCTGTCCCCCAGAATTTCCAACTTATTAGACCAGGCGACAAGTCTTGTCCCTCTGCGGCTCGGCCGGTGGCATTGTACAATAACGAATACTCGCCAGTCTCAAGCCACACCACTATCGCGCGCCCATCTGGTCAAGATCCGGGCTCTGCCACCCTGCTTCCCACAAGCCCCGACCAGAACACCGGGACCGTACCACCTATATCTTCTTGCATATAAGCCCTCGGCCAACAAGGGAGAGCAGACAACCACCTCGGAAGGGAAGCTGCCTCTTGTCCCAGGCCACTGCTTGCTGTCCCGCTGCACTCCTGATGAAGCACGTCTTGAGAGGCGCCCTGAGCTTGCTTCCGTCTACACTGGGCTGAGTGGTGTGCCTGTGCCTGTGCCTGTGCGCAAGCGCATACGTCCTGCTGCGCCGCTAAGGGAGACGACAGAGGCTGGCCTTATTTACCCGGCGGACTGCTCCCTCCTGTCCCGCCGCACTCACTGATTGTATAACATCACCAGCGGGCACGACCTGCAGCTATAGGCAACCGGGGCAGGTCAGTCGAGCTTAAGAGGCGCCAGGCCTTTGGTCAGGCAGTGCAGAGGACAGACCCAGCATTCAGAGAAACAAAAAAAAACCACAAACCACAACGTCCCTGGCCCTCTCCTAGCCAATGGGGATGTTGTCTCCTCCTCAACCTCAGCAGCATCGTGCGGCGCCAGTTTCTCTCCCAGACACTCCTCCCGAACTGGTGAGCCCAAGCTCCTCGACATACTCAACCGTACCTTCAGAGGGCTGCTTGGCCTGGAGGTCGAGGTCGAACGGCCCCCTCTCCCCACCGATGTCCAACTATGATCGACCCCAGAACACGACCGACCCCGGCGACATGAGCAGGAAAGGCTCGGACGATGGGCAGTCCAGGAAGGACACCAGGGCTCGGCCGCGCAATGAGTCGAGCAAAGACCAACGGCAACAGCTGCCATCCTTCAGCAGCCTGTTTCCTTCGGCCTTGAGACCACAGGTCTCGCCGCTCTCGGAACGGCCCCCGTCCTACCCGGCCACGTCCCCCCTTGATCACCCCCGGAGTGCTGGAGGCTACCTCGAACGGTCAACTTCTTCTTCCTCTTACTTCCCACCAACGACGCCGGGATCGTCCTCCTCCCAGCACCATCAGCCGAGGACCGTGTATGAGCCGAAATTGTACGACAGGACAACACCGTCGTTCCCGAGCAGTGCACGATCAGCTTTCCCGGGCCCGTTGTCCCCTGGCTACCAGGATCTTAGTGAGACCCATCCTCGACCAGAGCCCAGCAGCAGATGGTCTTCCCACCAGGACTTCAGCCGCGGCGGCAGCGAGTACGCCTTCACCCCGCGAGATCACTCAGGTAGGTATTCCCGAGCGCCACACCTGGCAGGGCAGAATCATGATTACGAAGGCCACCTCGGCAGCTACCATGACCAAGGGTCGGCATCATCAGCGTCGTCAAAGCACCGGTACCACCACCAGCAGCAGCAGCAACAACAACAACAGCAACAACAACAACAACAACAGCATCGTCATCAACAACAACACCCGTATTCGCAGCACTCCAGCCAGCCGTCGACGCCGGTGGCGGCCGAGTCGATCCCCACCAAGGACGGGCTGGGCCCTAAGATCTGGACAGGAACCCACTTCCTGCCGAGGTTCGTGCGGGCGGCGGAGCTGCCGGGCGAGGGGCTGTGCTACTTTTACGATGACGGGAGCCACTGCAAGACCGTGATCGACGGGGAGGCCGTCAACGCGCACTGGGGGGTCACCAAGGCGGGCAAGCCCCGCAAGAGGCTGGCTATCGCGTGCGTGACGTGCAGGGAGAAGAAGATCAAGTGTGATCCAGACTACCCACGGTGTGTTCAGTGCGAGAAGTTCGGGAGGATCTGCAAGTTCAAGAATGCGTTAGTACTTCGGCTCCCTTCCCAGTATTACCCTCGAGTTTCGGACCCCCAAACGTCCCGTATCGAGAATGCCGGTGGCTGACAGTGCAGACGATCTAGTCCTCGAGGTGGAGGTCACAACACATCCCCGTCGACCCCGCCCATGACGGAAAGAGAGGTGTCCCCGCCACGATCGGTCCGGATGCCGTTCGAGCTGCCCCGGCCCTCCAGGCGCTCCTCCTCGGTCTCACCCCGCACGGCAGCACCCCCGGCACTATCGCTCGAGGTCCCGCCCAAGCGGCCGAGGTACTCGTACGATACAGCATCATCGTACTCACCGGCGGAGATGATCGGCAGTAGGGACTTCGCGGTGAGGGCCCTGTCGTGGCAGCACCCTCGGCACCAGCTCCCGCCGCGGGAGCAACCCGTGGGCCAACTCACACTGCCTCGCATCCACGAAGATATGCTGCGACGACCTTGGCAGGCGGACCCATGAGCCCACTGCTGGACCTCGGCCTGTTTATGCGTGGTTGCCTTGGGGTGTATACCTCTGGCTCACGGATGAGGATGGGCCAGAAAACGTGATGCTCGTACATAGAAGCCCCTCCCCCGGGGTGGGGCTTTGCATGCCTCCGGTTTGTGGGATGACGGACTCGACGATGTGTCCGGCCAAATTGAGCGTGACACACCCGCGAAAACGGCCACGGGCGAAAATCGAAAATCGAAGACGTCGAGCGACCATGGCCACGGCCGCCGAGGCCTGGACGACGTCGGTCAATGCCTTGTTTGATTGTGGCGTGGCGCCCGCTGTCGAATAACGGCTCGAACTAGAAAACCCCGCTCGGGTTGGCGTTCGCGACCACAATCCAGGACTGGTGCGGCGAGGCAGCAACAACGCAAGGCGGTGGGCCTTGGGGTAATGGAAACAGACGCGGTGTTCTTCTGCTGACGTCGGACTCGTCGGCCACTGCGAGGCGACGTTGCCGACTGACCTGTCTGCACTGTGCATGAGAAGGAACCAAACCGGTGGTGTCTTGGACGAAAAATGCCCCTTTCCCAGCATCCCCGATGTCGCCTTCGGGGTGTATCACAGGCTTCATCCACAGCGTCAGTTATGATTTTGATGCATGCGTCGCCATTATCCGGGGCGACCCAAGGAAGGGATGCATGCGTGGAAACATCAGCATGAAACCGATTACGTCGTCATGCGTACACATTTCAGTTTCTTCATTCTCCTCTTCCCTTTTGTGTCGAAAGCAACAATTCATGGCGGTGTTTAAAGGGTGCCTGCCTGGTCTGTACTATGAAGCAATACCCTGTACAATATGGTGAGAGAGTTGGGGGCAGGCGGAAGAGGAGACTCGAGGGGTAGAGAAGATACGAAGAGGGACAGGACGCACTGCGGGGGCGGGGGCGGCAAAAGGCAGTGTTGAGGATGGTGAGAGCCGAACAAACAGCTAGAAGAATGAAGAAAGAATCATGCCATGGCATGTCCTATGCGTGATTTGTAAGGCCGCAAAAGCACATCATAGTCGGGAGGCGTCCCCCGTGTCTTGAATGCTCGTTCATCCCATGTCAAACTGTGTGTGCCTGTCGGGACGGGGTCGGGAGACAATTTCCAGTGCAGGTGACTTATGTAAGCAGACTTTGGCATATCAGCACATCCCAAATGAGAAGCAAACTGACTGACTGCCCATCTCTCACCTCCACGTCTCTCACTGACTAAGCCTCAGGATCACAAGATACGCTCTGAAAAGTGGCTTCGAGGTCATGGGGAATTTGACCATCCTCATGAGATGGCTTTCCAATATAAGCCCGTAGCGTTTCTCACGGGCGCAAATGGTGAGTCCATGCCACTGCTCTTCTCTCCCTGGCCGCATGTCACAATCTCACCGTCTCGCACCCGAGCGCCACTCTGAATCAGAAAGGGGGACCGACCTAACACACGAAACCCAGGCCCAATCCACGCCCTGGCATACTCGGCCAGCCCAGGCACCTACATCCTAACCGGCAGCGCCGACCGCTCCATCCGGCTGTACAACCCCTCGCCCAGCACGGCCATCCACCCGGCCAACTCATACATCACCAAGCAGCAGCAGCAGCAGCAGCAGCAGCAAAGGCCCTCCCAAGGCGATGCCCCCCTCCCCGAGGGCCGCCTGATCCAGGCCTACCAGGCCCACTCGCACGAGGTCCTCTCGCTGGCCGTCGCCTCCGACAACGCCCGCTTCGCCTCGGCCGGCGGCGACCGCACCGTCTTCCTGTGGGACGTGGCGAGCGCGCAGGCGGTGCGGCGCTTCGCGCACGCTACCGAGGGCCACGTGGGGCGGGTCAACTGCGTCGCGTTCGGCGGCGCCGGCGACTCGCTCGTCGTGTCGGGCGGGTTCGACACGTCGGTGCGGGTGTGGGACACGCGCTCGGGCGGGGGCGGGGGCGGCGCCAGGCCGGTGCAGGTGCTCGGCGAGGCGGCGGATGCCATCTCGTCCGTCGTCGTGCGCGGGGCGGAGATCGTGGCCGGGTCCGTGGACGGGCGGGTGAGGTGCTATGACGTCCGCGCGGGCAGGGTCACGGCCGACGTCATCGGGGCCAGCGTCACGAGCCTCTGCCTCACGCGTGACGGCAAGGCGATGCTGGTGGGGAGCCTGGACAGCCGGGTCAGGCTTATGGACCGGGAGAGCGGGTCGTGCTTGCGGGCGTACGGCGGCGCGGGCGAGGAGCAGGACGGGGAGGGGTGGAGGAACACGGACTTCAGGGTGCAGAGCGTGCTGGGCGGCGGGGAGAGGTTCGTCGTGGCTGGGGACGAGATGACCGCCACCGCCGGCGCCGGCGGCGGCAGGATCTGGGCGTGGGATCTCATGACGGGGAAGCTCGTCGCCAGGGTGCCCGTCCCGTGGGGCCCCGGGGGCGCGGAGCGGCTCAAGAAGGTCGTCGGCCGGGACGGGAAGCCCAAGGAGCGCAAGTACGTCGTGAGCTGCCTGGCGTGGAGGGAGGGCGGCTTTGGCGACCACTTCTGCGCGGGGGGGACGTCAGGCGCGGTGACGGTGTATGGCCCGGCCTGATGCGGCGGCTGTTGGTTGCACAAGAGGGGGGCGGAGAGATCAACGGCCTCGGCGCAAGACGAAAATGAATGGGCTATGCGTATCAATGAGGTGTCGCATTTACGGAAATACCCTGCTTTAGAATAATACCGTCACAGAAGATAACTACAAGCGGCCCATGTATTCAATTTCATCCAAGGTCGCGCCGCTACATGCCTCTCGCCCATATATAATATCCAATATCCAGGCCTACGCGGCCGGGCGCCTCTTGACGCGGATGGTCTGCTCCATGGGCGGCACACGGTTGAGCCCGAACCACGAGTTTCGCGGCCGCTGCTCCATGGTCTCAAAATCATAATTGAGAATCAGGTGCGCCAGCATCAACTTTAGCTCGGCCGCCGCAAAGAACCTGCCCGGGCAGGCACCCCTCCCGTGGCCAAAGGCGAGGAAGTCGGTTGTCGTCGTGGCCCACTGCTTGCGCGCGCGGGACAGGTACGACGCCTGGGCAGCCTCCTTGTCCTCGGCGGCCGGAGCGGCGGCAGCACCAGCACCAGCACCACCGTCACCACTGGCCTCCGTAGCCTTAATGCGCATGTCTGAGAACCGGAAGGGGAGGAACTCGTCCGGTGCCTCATAGACCTCGGGATCGTGGTGCATGGCGTAGCCGGGCACGCAGACCTGGTTGCCGCAGGGGATGTGCAGGCCGTCCGGGGTGGTGATGCCCTCCCTGGCGACGACGAGGCGGCCGAGGCCGACGGTGACGAACGAGTTGACGCGCTGGGACTCGCGGAAGCACGAGTCGAGCTTCTCCATCTTCGCGAGCGCCCGCTTGTTCCACTTGCCGCCGTGCGCGGCGAGCACGGTGTGGATCTCGTCGCGCAGCTCGTCGATGACGTCCTTGCTTGACGCGACGAGGTCCAGGATCGCGCCCGTGATGGCAAAGGACGAGGTGTGGATCGAGGCAAAGTTGAGCACCTGCACGCGCTGCGCCAGCGTCGTCGGCTTCATATGGTACGGGTCGCCCATCTCCTTGGCCTGGTTGACCAGCCACTGCAGGAAGTCGTTGGG
This sequence comes from Stenocarpella maydis, assembly GCA_002270565.1. NCBI lineage: Eukaryota > Fungi > Ascomycota > Sordariomycetes > Diaporthales > Diaporthaceae > Stenocarpella > Stenocarpella maydis. The sequence goes on along the minus strand of NQMI01000028.1, from coordinate 25,492 downwards.
CTCCGGGCCCAGCGCTTTGTTCTTCTCCGGGTCGCGGTGGCGCTCGTCGTAGTCGCGCAGGCGCTGCTCGATGGTGGGGCGGAGCACCTTGAAGAAGGCGCGCTGGTGCAGGCGGTTGGGGATCATGAGCACGGCGGCCGCCAGCGGCCTGACAAGCTCCGGGAAGAGGCGCAGCAGCTGCGAGCCCAGGGGGATGTCCATGGCGAGGGCGATGCCCTGCTTCAGGAGCTCCGGGTCGCGGCACACGGGCTTGCCGACGAAGACGCGGTTCGTCACGCGGCCGATGGACGCCTGCAGCGACGTGTAGACGCACACCTCACGCCATTCGGACGTGTTGGTGCCCCAGAGCTCGTCCAGGCTGTCCTCGGTCTCCTCGGCAAGGTCGGGGATCAGGTTGCCGGTCTGGTTCGTCAGGGTGGTGACGATGAGCGGCTGGTGGGTTGGCTCGCGGATCAGACGCGCGCCCATGGTGTAGTCGGTCTGCAGGCTGTCCATGGCCGACTCGTGCAGGCTGAGGACGTTCTCGGGGTTGTCGATGACGAACTTGGTGTCCTTGGCCGGCAGCAGGACCATGGGACGGCTGCCTAGCAGCGGCACAATGCATGCCTGGTCACGGTACTGCTCGCGGGCAAGCACGCACGCGGCCTTGAAGTCGATGGTATTCCTCCACATGGCCCTCCAGTACGGGAACCACTCTCCCTGCCTGGCATTTAGCACGGGGAGGTTGGGCAGCCTCGAGGGCTGCAGGAAGAGGCGGTAGATGACATAGGCGACGGCGAGGAGGGCGGGCGTATACACCGCAGGCCGTTGCACAAGCGCGGCAAGATCGTGGCCGCCCATTATGACTTGATACAGCTTGCCAACCAGCCGAGGGCGCCGCTGCAGTTGATATGTGTTGTGGAGGGAAGGAGAAGGAGGAAGGTGGTCAAATGTTGCTGATGCCTTCGACGTCTTGACAAGGCAAGTGACGATGGATCCCAGCTAGATCCATCGTTGGCTTGAAGTCGTGCCCAACATGGCAACATGGGTCCTCATCAGGGGCGTCGGCTAGTTGCTCTTCCGGGCCTGCGGGCCTAGGGATCGAACTAGACATGCAGGACATCTGCGCGCATACCTGCAGCTGGGGTAGGCAAGGACGTCATTGATGGGATGGGATGCCATGGCATAACAAATGAGTGACATTTCGATTTCGAAATATTTCAACTTCTCGGCACCGGTTCAATTCATCAGGCCCGGTGGGTCTGAAATGGAAATAGGTACTGAGAGAGTGTGTGCGTGGGTGATTGGGGCCCCACTGGCTGCTTAGTCATCCTATAAGGCCCACTCGCCTACACCCTCTAGGACTTGGGCCTTCTTCCTCGAACCCCTCCAAACCTTTCCCCTTACATAGAAGGTAGCGCCGACTTAACCTTAATTGACGTATTGAGGACAGCTGCCTTGTCTCTGTATCCCCTCTCGTGACAGCGGTGGCCTTTTTGCGGACCAAACGCCAACAACCAAGCAGCAAGTGGGTCACCGCTTTTCCAGCCCCCGTCCTACAAAGCTGGGCCGAGCGCGAGCCCATCTCTATGAGGGCCTAGTGCCCTCCGGAATCGACTTTACAGACATGAAATGCCCATCCGATAGCCTGGCGCCGAACACCTTCCTGCCCCATGAAATGCAGTGACTGAAGCGATGCAAATATCCATCCACGAAGCTTTGTGGCGGCCGCCCAGAAAAGATATATGTGCTCACAACCAAAGAAAAGTACCCGTTTCCGACCCACGCTTTCCGAAATCATCGTAATCCTGGTGTTGCCTTCTCTGGCCTGGTATCATTGTGTGAACCCCCATCCCTCTTCTCCCTCTAGTCCATGTGTGCAAACTTGAACCAGTTTGGCCGGCAGTCCTCCTTGTTCAGCCATGCTTCTCCGTCGGTGAAGCGGCCCGTTACACAGCCCTTACATTTTGGTGAGTTGGGGCAGTTGAAGAAGGGGATGTGTTGGTATCCTATGTCGCGGAACCTGTGCATCGACACGTGACTGTTAGCAAGTGCAGGCCTTGACAAAGACAGAACCAGAGCCAGAACAAAAGTCCGTGTCACCCAAGCGATAACGTACCAGTGAATCCGATTCCTGTCCTCCAGCAGACCGAGCGCGATACTGTGCACCGGTGCGTCGCCCCACCGCTCGTAGAAGAAGCCACCGGCCCTGTCCAGGTGGTTGAAGTAGTCCTCGTACGCCTGGCTCCTCCAGAACTCCATGTCGCCGATCTCAAAGTTGCTCCAAAAGTGACACGTCGAGTATCCGTTCGCCTTGTCATTGTGGTCTGGCCGCCTAGACTTGTCCACAACCCAGTTCAGGGCGTTGTTCTCGTGCATGTACTCGGGGTGGTCGGCGAGGAACTTTGTTGTCTCGGGCCACAGGGTCGGGATGGAGTCGGGGGCATCGTAGAGGTTGATGGTGAAGCCGTACGTCTTGTTGTTGTCTTGCATGTAGGCAAACACGTCGTAGTCTATGTCGCAGAAGAAGTGCACCTTAGGCTCTACACGCCAGTAGTACCGCGTGTTGGCCAGGGCGGGGTGCTTGTAGAAGAGGCCGCTGTTCCAGCGACACATCTGATGGTAGGACATCATGCCGGCGTACTGGATGTCGTGCTCCTCGAGGATTTTGACGGACTCGTCAAAGAGGTCCATGTTGATCCAGGACGGCACGTCCCAGTGCTCCTTGGGGATGACCTCTGTTACAGCAAGGCGTAAGCGACCACTCGTATCAGGCGCCAGATTGACATGACCACGGTGTTCGCTTACCATATCTCGTCTCTGCATTTGTGACCTCGGACGTGCGCTTCTTGAACTCGTCGGTGAAGGGCTTGTCATTGAAAAAGGTCCATGGGTAGTTGAACTTGTGGTTCCATGTGCGCTCGAGATCCTTCATGGCTTGTAACATGCCGGGTAATTCCTCATTTCGCACCAGGGCCAACAGTGTGGCATTTATACGGGCGGGCTCTTTCGCATCGGGCTCGTACCCCGGGCCAGCGCGACGGAGGATACCTGCCGGCTCGCCGGTCGCTACAGAGATGACCATGTCAGCAGGACCGTAGGGAAGACACGTGTGGTCGCCACGCGATGGAATGATGGGAGGCGAGGCGAGGCGAGACGCAGGCTCAGGCTCAGGCTCAGGCTCAGGCTCAGGCTCAGGCTCAGGCTCAGGCTCAGGCTCAGGCTCAGGCAGAGCGACTCACGGTCTAGTAATGGCTCCTTTTCGTTCTTTGGGATGCCTGGGGACAGTGGGACGGGAGATCCTGGCTTGAAGACCTGGTAGAGGAAGAAGCACCACATCATGACGGCCGCGAGCCCGAGGACTCTGACGGGGCGAGCAACAGCCATGACGACGGTCTGCGCACGCCTGGGCTGCGTGCCTGCTTACTTAGTTGCGAGCGAGCTTGCCGTGTCGCAGAGGATGAGAGACGGGAGAAGAAAGGCGGGAGCTGAGCTAACGAAGCATGGCCCCGCGGGAGCCAAGTGGTTGCGATGGGGAAATCGATGGAGCGGAGTGGGTTGTCGTGGGTCGATCGTGCGTGTACGGATTCCGGTCTTGAAATGGGTCTTTGATTTTGGGATTGGGGATCGAGGTCTCGTTAGTACACTATGTAGATAACAAGATATCCAAAAGTTTAAAGGGGGCCAAGGTAGCCAGTGCCAGGGCCAGCCGTTGCCGCCAATTAATTTTGCCCTAACCTGGGTGCAGCCAGATATGCTGCTCACATGCTAGTAGTGCAAGACCTGCCGGCCTTCCTACTGGCAGATGAGCGTCATGCTGCCCTGGACGTCGGTGGAATAGGGGAGCAGCCGGGGTGCCCAGGTGGGTCTAGCCAAGCCTGAGCTTCTTGCAGTGGACAGACAGACAGTGGGAACTTCCTGGATGATCGCGCCTGGCAGCTGTGGGAAAGTCGCGTGAGTACTCCGTAGTGCACATGTACGCGTAGTGTATGTACGTACAAAGGCATTTTACGGAGACAGCCACGCAGTGCTTGAGCCTAGCCTGGTGGACCAACTACCGACGACACAATTTTTTATTTATAATGATGGACTTCGAGTAGCACGATCGAGCGTCAACTTGCTCTTTGCCCCCTGCACGATGGCATTCCTTGCCGAGCTTGGGGCCCTTACAGACGAGCTCGTCACCATCATCACATCCACCTCGCCAACTGTATGCCCGCCTTCCATAGTACCGTTGTCTACCAATCCCTTGTGTCCCTGACAAGTCTCCAGTCCCATCCGCAGAGGTTCAACACCTTGCGCGAGGCTGCCATTCGCAGCCTCAGGAATCGCAATTATCTGCAGACAAACCACTTCCTGATTGAAGAGCAACTCCGCGGTCTTGTGGAGCGTTTCTCAGTTGTCGGCCGTGATGGCCTTTCGGACGCTCTGAGGCAGAGACTAGACTCCCTGTCAACCAAGGCAACCAGATTCACGCCTGAGATACTACACGTATTCCTAGAGTTGTCTGACAGGCCCACTCAGAAGAGCTCACTCGACGTCGTGGAACGCCTGCGCCCCCCAGACCAGGACCCGGGCCCGAAACTGCGGTGGGAGGATATAGCCAACGAGGATGGCTGGGCACAGGACCGCGGCCTCTGGAAGAATGTCGACTTCGCAGACAGCTCCGAGGATGAAGTCGTCCAGGACTCCCAGTCACAGGCATCGGATGAGTCGTCAGACACCTCGATATCCAGTGCGACTCGCGGCACAAGAACCGCAAATGATCTCGTGCTCCCACCAGGCCAAGGCGACACAGCGCTGCAAGCCATCCAGGAGTCCCAACAATGGCGGCACGCTGCTCTTCCGAGGGATGACTCGGGACGGCCGCTGAAGATACCAGTGACCGAGCTTCAAATCCTGCGTGAGGTCCTTTTCATGCTGAATGGTCTCCCATCAGACCTGTTCGCCCCGGACTGCACGCCGGTGCCCAGGTACCAGCTCGCAGATATCTCATGGGACACATACAAGGCCTTGGTCAATTCCTTCGCCGAGTGCGGCCGAACCCTGCTTCCTCTGCGCAAGTTCTGCGAAACGACGCAGGTCATACCGATGGTCCAAGCCTTTCAGGACTCTGTATTTCAACGGCTAAGGCTCTTCGACCGCGAAATTGCTCTCATCCAGCGCCGCTTCGTTGATATCAAGCACAACACCATCGTCAGCTTGATTGCTCTCCAGAAAGAGCTCCGGCCGCACTTGACACCTCTTATTGCGCTTGGCCTCGTGGTCCGTGAACTACAGGATGAGCGCTACGCCCATGCTTTCCGCTGCCTCGAGCTGCTCTACGACGCCACTTGTATCTCCCAACTGAGTGGAGATGGCCTCACGTACAGCTTCCTCGGGGCCATCTTCTTCGAGTGCTTCAGGGTTTACACCATCCCCATAAGGCGGTGGATGGAAGAGGGCCATCTGACGCCAGGAGACAAGACATTTTTCGTTGCGGAGAGTGCAGATCCAATTCCTTTGCACCGGATCTGGAGTCACAGGTTCGAACTCCGGCGAACCCCAGACAACCAACTGCATGCGCCGAATTTCCTGCAATCAGCCCTGAAGAAGGTCTTCAACACCGGCAAGAGTGTGGTTGTCCTGAAACAGCTTGGCCGCTTCCACAGCGTTAGAGATCATCCCACAGGTCATATGTTGGAACCGCCGTTGGATTTTGAATCCATATGTGGCTCCCCGGATGTCCACCTCGCCCCTTTCTCGGAGCTATTCAGTGATGCGTTCGACCTCTGGATTCAGAGCAGGTATTTCTCGACGGCTTCAAACCTCCAGAAGATACTCTTCGAGTCTTGCGGGTTGTTGTCCAGTTTTAATGCGTTACAACACATCTACTTCATGTCGGACGGCTCCTTATCCGAAGTATTCACATCCACCATTTTCTCAAGCTTAGATGCACTCAACACTGCGTGGACAGACCGCTTCAGCCTCACCGAAGTTGCCCAGGAGGCTTGGTCACAATGCCCAGGGCTGGAGCCGTACCGCCTGTCGGCCACCGTAGACTCTGAACACATTCTCCACGACAGCCCCCAAAGAGCACGATGCAGCGTCAGGCACTCTTTACCCGGCGTTCGACTTTCCTACAGGCTCGCCTGGCCCGTCCGGCTGGTGATAACGCCAGACAGTCTCGCCGGCTACCAAGCCATCTTCACGTTCCTCCTACAGATCCGCCGCGTGGCCTCCATCCTGAATAGGCTCTTCACTAGCTGCAGGAGCCACGACGAGACGGGCGAGCAGCTGGCCTTCTACAGCCTCCGCTCGCGCCTGCTCTGGTTCACAAATATCCTCCAGAGCTACCTGGTGACGCTCGTCCTCGCCCCCAACGTGGAACGCATGCGCGGCGACGTCCGCGGCGCCGAGGACGTCGACGCCATGATCGCGATCCACTCTGCCTTCTCGCGGCGCATCGCCGAGGAGGCCCTCCTCGGCGCGAAGCTGGGGCCCATACGCGAGTGCGTACTCGACGTCCTCGACCTGGCCGTCAAGCTGGAGGACGCGAGGCAGGCCGACGAGGGGCACAGGCTGGGCGGGGGGGCCGGGCCGCATGGGGGCGACTACCTCGTCACGCCGAACCGCCCCGGCGGGCCTGGCGGCAGCGAGAGGACACCCAGGCTTGGGGTATATGTCAGCCCCAAGGAGAAGGAGAGGGAGGAGGACAACACCATCCTCTTCGGGGAAGATGCTGACGATGACGAGGACTTTGGTGTCGACGACTCGGCCAACACGCCCAAGCAGAGAGAGAAACAGAAAAAGCATCAGCCGAAACAGACGTACGCGGAGGTCCTCATGGGAATCCGTGCCGACTTCGACCGGCACCTGCGCTTCATCGCGGGCGGGCTGCGCGGCGTCGCGAGGGCGTCGGTGGACGCGGCGTCCGCAAAGTGGGATATACTCGCCGAGATGCTGGAGATGGGCATCCGGGATAACAGCAGGCAGTCTGCTTAGCACTCGGTTGTTGTTGGGGGAGGGGAGGTCTTTGTCGTTCCCAGCCACGAGGGTAGTCAAAAGATTGTAAAGCTCTCAGCCACAGAACCTGGCACTGAATGACTCTCCACGTGCAGTGGTGATTCTGCTTCCTATTGTTCGGCATCACTCGCTCGTCCCTTGAGCACTGGCCTGTTAGTGATACTGTCTATGACGTGCATTGACTTGGGTTGCTAATGGACTACATCCACAAAAGCTCCGCCTCTGCCCTCCAGATAGCTATCAGCACACCCGCAGCTCCTTTTCCCAGCCACCTCACCCCTCCCCCCCCCTTTCTCCTTCTTTTGTCATCTAGCATGCAAATCCCGGAAGTCAAGATTATGCGATGCATCCGAACACAGTTAACCTTACTCCACGGCCATGCCCATGCCCACCAAAACGGCTGAGTTGAACGTCGCCAAATCGCTTGCAGTTGCTCTTTCCTTACCCGCTCCTCAACTCCTGCCCCGTCTTTTTCGACATCACGCCCCGAAATGCCTCTTGTACAAATCGTACGCCTACCAAACATTCCTAGCCGAGCGCACAAAATACTCAAGAGGTGTGCACGTCGGCCTTGGCAATGGCCTCAGTGACCTTCTCGATCTCGGGGTCCGCCATTTCCTTCTTCTCGGTCGACTCGACGCTAGGCTTGGCGGCGGCTGTCAAAGGGCAGTGTCAACATATTTCTGTCCTTTTCTTCTTATTCCACCTTGAAGTGGATGACCACTTGGCTCCAGTGCTAACCCGAAGGGGGGGGGGCGGCACTCCGCGTCCAACAACGTCTGGGTCATTGCGTGCAAAGAGAGGAGGTTACTCACTTGTGTCCTTCTCGTTGGCCTGCGCCGCAGCTAGTTTCTTAAGCCTCTTCTTCTCCTTGTCGCGCTCCTTGGCGAGCCTCTTCTCCTCGGCCTTGCGTGCGGCGAGCTCCTTGGCCTTCTTGACCTCCTCCCCGCCGTACGCCTCGCGCCACTCCTCGACCTTGGCGGCCGGGATCTGCGTGAAGAGCAGCTTGGGCATCCCAAGCTTGTGGTCGGGCTTGATGGCGTCCGTCACCCAGGCGTCCGGGATCGAGGGCTGCGGCTGCAGGCCGAGCTGCTCGAAGATATTGACGGCCGTGCCCGGCATGTACGGCGCCACGATGGACGCGAGCAGGGCGATGTGGTTTAACGCGAGGCCGATGACGGCGGCGCAGCGGTCCGGCTCCTCGGTCAGGAGGCGGTTGTCAAGCTTGTTGTCCTGAAGAAGCTTGTTGCCGAGCGCAGAGATGGCGAGGACCGTCTGCAGGCCCGCCCGCAGCTTGGTGGCGTCCATGTGCATGTTGTACTCCTTGAGCAGGGCATTGACATCCCTGATGTGTGCGTCGATGCCCTCGGACGTGTATTTGGTGTAGTCAGGGACTGTAGACTCATACTTTGCCTGGCAGAACTTGAGCACGCGCTGGTTAAAGTTGCCAAGGTTTTTGAGCAGGTCGTTATTATTGGCGTCCACAAACTCGGTCCACTTAAACTCGCTGTCTGCCGTCTCTGGGCGTCGCGAGAGCAGGTAGTACCTCCACACGTTTGGCTCGATGCCAGTGTCCTTGGCGTTGTTGCCGAACACGCCAACTCCCTTGGACTTGCTGAACTTGGACTCCTCGTAGTTCAGGTACTCGGTTGTGGAAAGCTTGTGAACCTTTGTCCATTTATCTCTGGTTCCGATCTGGGAGCCGGGGAACACAATGGTGTGGAAAGGAACGTTGTCCTTGCCCATGAATTGTATGAGGTCGACGTTGTCGGATTTCCACCACTTCTCCCACAGTTTCCCATCCACGTTCTTGCCGTCTGTGTAGTTGGCTGTGATGGACACATATCCAATGCATGCGTCGAACCACACATAGAAGACCTTGTCAGCATAAGCCTCATCATCCAGGCCCTTGAGCCCCTTGGGGATAGCAGTGCCCCACTTCAGATCACGGGTGATGGCACGAGGCAGCAGGCCTTTTTGAATCCACGAGTCGGTGATCTGGATACAATTGGAGCTCCACGCACCCTTCTTGCTGGCCTCGAGGAACCAGGTCTTGATCTCATCCCCCAGTGCGTCTAGCCGCAGGTACAGGTGCTTTGTCTTCCGCCTCTCCGGGGTCGTACCGTCGACCTTGCAGCGGGGGTTCACGAGCCAACCGGTCCCCTTTGCAGCGGCATCATCGGCGGACGCACCAGCCTCGGACTCGGGCTGGAATGGATCCAGCAGGTTGCCGCACTTGTCGCACTGGTCACCACGGGCGCCGTTGTCGCCGCAAATGGAGCACTCGCCCTCGACGAACCTGTCCGCGAGGAAGCTGTTGTGCTTCTCGTGAGAGCAGAAGGGCTGGAACTCCTCGCGCTCAAGGATGAAGCCGTTGTTCCATAGGTTGCGAAAGATGTCCTGGGTGATTTGTGTCTGGTGCTCGGTCGGGGTGCGCCCGAAGATGTCGAACTCAATCTGGAACCAGTCGTAGATGCCCTTGTGCAGGGCGTGGTACTTTTTGCAAAGTTCCTCGGGGCTCATGCCCTCCTCGAGGGCCTTGGTCTCGGTGGCGGTGCCGTACTCGTCTGATCCACAGACGTAGAGAGTCTGGAAGCCGCGGGCCTTGGACCAGCGGGAGAAGACGTCTGCGGACAGAACACTGCCGATGACATTTCCAAGGTGGGGCACATTGTTGACGTAAGGGAGAGCGCTCGTTACAAGGACGTTCCTCTTGCCCTCTACGGGCAGTATCGGTTCCGTCGTCATCCTGGGGCTGCGCTCGATGTGCTACGTTGTTTTGACGACGGGCTATGAACCTTGTGAGTTGGGTGAGGACGTGGGTGAGGATGACAAAGGCGAGCCTCGGGTGAGGTGAGAAGGAGACTGCGACCCACCCTTTGGGGAAAACGTGGTGGGGCAACTTTCAATCTGTGCCGCTGGTCTTCCAGGGCCTCCTTGAGCTCGGAAATGCTCAAGCCACTAAGGAGGATAGTCTGGGGTTGTTGGTCAAACGGAAGATATAGAATGCTGTCAAGTGTGAGTCAACAGCACAGCGACGTGTGGACCTTACGAAACATGCGGTTCTGAGCTGTCTCGTTTATTATGGAGGGGTCCGAGATGCGGGAATGCGATAACGATTAGCGCAAGAACGCACCGCGGGCGGGCTTCCAAAACCACAGGCAGCCGAGCCGTTCGCGCTACCGCTTATCGATATCGAGCATCCTCGCAACTCGGGGCAAAAAGTGTCGTGTGGGAGTGTTGCCTAAGGTGATGTTCCATTTTGTTGCTTTCGCCCAACCTTCAATTTTAGAATCATGATTCAGACCACGTCTACTTGAATGTCGTACGGGCGAGGCGCAAGACTGCCGTGCTCCAAGACATCCTCCCCTGGAAAATTGTATCAAACTAAACATCCTAAATCTTTATGGAGTCTTATGAACCCATCACACTCACTGCCACCCCAGAATTACGAGTCATCTTGGACGAGCTCAGGCGGAGTAGATGGCACTCCGCCATCATGTCGTTGGCACGGGCGGGAAACGGCCGTCAGTCTCGGATGAGCCTTACAAATAAGCTCCTCGCAGGTCTTGAGATTGTGCTGATCAGCAGCAGCGGATCTGAATCTGGAAAAGGACCTGGCGAGCAGTCAAAAGGCCAGGCAGGAATGCGAGATTCAGGACACCATCGACCTTGAGCACTGACGGCTTCATTGCTGGGCATGCAAAGCTCAGTAATTGGGATCTGCTGTGACCCGAAAGCACACGCTAATATTCAATACAGTGCGGCTCTGCATGGCCTGTGGGCCATTGGGCCATTCACTCGATACGACCGGCATCCGGGCCATCTCCGCCTCCCATCCGTCCTTGCGCACAGCAATCCGGTCATGGAGTATCTGGAGAGCGGGCCACAGAGGGCGAATTACCCCGTCAGGATATTTGAATACATCATTAGACTCAGCCATGGCCGAGGCTGCCGCTATGATGCCTGGGGGCCCGCGGTCGAGTCATCGTTGCCCTGCTGGTGCTGCTGGGCTTGTCGCTGATTGTTCTGCTTGCTACCAGACTTGTGTTGGTTGGCCCTCTCCTTGCGGGACTCCTCGACGGTGATGCGTTGTTGGATGCTCTCCTCGTGGACCTTCCACTCGATCTTGGTTTCTGGCGGGAAGTTTAGGACCCGCTTGAATATTTCCCTGATGAATATGTCAGATTTCTCATCCGCGAGACACGTGCGGTTCGGTAGGCCCGTTACTCACCTGATCTTGAGCACCTTGCCCCCACTGGTGGCAGTCCAGATGCTGAGGATATCCTCACCGTTTCTGACACTCATCACGGCACCGCAGACTTCCTCGCCAGCATCGCCAAACTGCTCACCAATGAGCGCAAGCATCAAGTCCTCCCAGTACCGGTCCGCCACCCCCTTCTTGAGGCGCACAACCCATTTGCCGCCCTTCCGGTTTTCGTCGTCTTCCCAGATGGGCCGGACGCCCTTCTTGAACAGGTGGTAGTCCGAGACCACCGGCAGGGACGACGGTCGCTTCAGGTGTCTGTACACGGCCCAGAACTCCTCGGCGCTGCTCACCGTCGCTATGCCGTGGACGGTGTCCTCGTACGGGATGTAGCCGACATTCTTGGGGATGGAGGGACGATACCAGAACGCCCAGCTGTTGCGGAGGGGGTGGACCCCGCGCTGGTCGCTGTCCTTCCTCGTGGCGGCCCCCGGCGTGCTCGCGGCTGATTTCGCAGCCCCGCTCAGGCCGGCCTTGGTCACGCTGGCCCCGTTTGCGCCGTGGCCTGGGGGCTTCTCGGCCGTCGGGGCCTTGGAGGCTAGGTCAAAGGGGTTCCCAGTGGACTTGGGGGTCTTTGCCCCGAAGTTGGAGAAGGCGCCGGTGCCGAGGGCGAAGGCGTTGGACGCGCCGCCCGGTGAGGCAAGCCCGCTGCCTGGGGTTTTGATGTCGTTCAGAGGGTTCCTCGTCCCGTGCGAGGAGCTGTCACCGCCGAATCGCTTGGAGATGGAGGAATTCCGACCGATGGAGCCCGTGTCGTTGATGGCTGAACCTGGTGTCGTGAGGGACAGCTTGTTGGTGCTGTTGGAAGTCCAGAGTCAGTGGCTGCAAACTGTTGCATGCTAGGTGGGGGGGGGGGCGATGCGATGAACATACTTGGTCCGGCGGGTCCATAGGTTGTTATCCATGGAGGCTGTGAAACGAACGGCGCGGCAAGCTGCCCTTTGGGGTTTGTTCTTGGGAAGATTTCTGCGACCCTCCTCACAGACTTGATCAAGGAGTCGAGGGCTGGGGTGCAGCTAAAAGTGATTTCGCTGGAGATTAATCAATTAGAGAAACTCCTGTCAAGTTGCGGAAATGATTGCGACCGAGTTGATCCGGGTGTGCTTTGTTCTTTAGGCGTTTGCAGTCCTGTGGCGGCGGCAGTGGTGTGGAGGTGCAGGTTCAGATCGGCGCGCCGACAGGGTATCTCGATGTTGAAGTGCAGGTTTGACAATAATCCAGCTGCCTGAAAAGCCTACTGAGAAGTGAAAAAGATGTTGAAGTCGACGTGTATCGCGGTTTTTGAGTTGCAGGCAGATCGTGTTGGGTCTGGATCTAGGTGGCGGAGGGATGGGGTGCACCAAGATGTGTGTGGGCGGATGACGGAAGAGAGCCCAGAGGTACAGACAGATCTTGACGTAGGGGGGGTGTTGGGATGTTTGGGGGTGCCCCTTCGAGGTCGGGTCGAATTTAGGAAAGAAAATGCTGGTTGCAGCTGGGGAAACGGTTCGATCTGAGGGTGGGATGAGGATGAGGATTGTAGACGATGTCACAAGGGTTTGTGCGTGTGCGTGTGCGTATCTGTGGTATGGTAGATATAATGGACTGATCTGGTACGCAATCGTGTCTGGTGGGTGGAATGCCGGAACTTGGGAAAATGTGAAAGCGTCGACAGAAAAAAGTCTCTTCCAATGAGCGAGCGCTGGGATGTGTGAGACGGCTGGCCTTGCGGCCTTGGGGCCCGGCCAACTCCACCGTTGCACCTAGTGGATCGACAGCGTCCCCAGCAGCCAGCAGTCTGCGTGCAATGTGGGGTACCTGGGCGAAGGCCACTCACTCACTCGCTCTGCAGCCATCATGGTGACATCCATTGGCTGCCAAGCACAACACCAAACCACATCAACCCCACACATCACTACATTCCGGTTCAGCCTCAGCGCACCCGACAAGCATCCACAAGAAGCACGGCTTATGAGACAAACACCACCATGGCCAGCCTGGTCTAGCATTATTAAGGCGGCGAGAGCTCCAATGCAGGGGCAGCAAGTGGTCGTTTCATGCGCCTGCCATTATATCCGTAGGCTTACAGCCGGTTTATATGAGGACTGGCCAGTTCACGGTTCGAGTTTGGCTACTAAGGCCCCGACTGGGCACAATACTCGTGACAGGATATGTAGCCCAAACCATCATGCCTTCCCCTTCCCCTTCCCCTTCCCCTTCCCTGGCCCGGGCTCCCTTCTCCTCTCCCAGATTTGGAGATAACTCTCTGCCATGCACAGCAGCTCCTTCTGGATCTTGTCGACGAACAGGTCCTGGCACACTACCCACTCGCCCCTCGCCTTGTCCAGCAGCTGCACCTTCCACGTCTTGCGCTCCTCGCCCGTGTCCGCCACGTCCTCGCGCAGCCGCACCGCCTCGTGCACCACGTTGGCCACCAGGTCGTAGTAGATCGGCTCTCCCCCCGGGTGCGCCGCCGGGTCCGACTCCACGTACGGGCTCACGTCCAGGTCGCGCGAGTCGAACGTCACAATCGTAGGGTTGCGCTCGCTCACGAACTTGTTCTGGCTGAAGCGCTTGACGTGCATCACCAGGTACGGCGGCAGCGGGTGCATCAGCCTGTACCGCCGCCGGTGCGCCAGGTGTTCTTGTGCCGAGTGCCCATCGTATTTGGAGAGGATGGTTGTCAGAGGCACCTGGGGGATGATGTTGCGCTCCTGCTCATCCTGGAACAGCGGCGCGGGTGGCAGGTCCAGCGTCAGGAGGAGGAACCGGCTGACGTCCACTTTCACTTCTGCAGCCTCCTCGAACCGCAGGCGGTCTCCCACATCTGCTTTTGCCGTGATAGCTTGCGACTCGACCTTGAGCTTTCCTTGGAACACTCTTTGCACCATGCTGCTCCCCGGCTTGGTCTTGCTTCCTCCCAGGCCGAGGTGGAGATTGTTCAGGAACCAGCTCAGAAACTCAACAGGGTCGCTCTGCGTGGTCAGGGTATATCGCTTGTTCGACCGCAGCGAGATCTCCTGCAGCAATTCGTGTGGCGACACGTGGGACTTGAACGCGCGCGGGTTCCAGATCTTCCTGAACAGGATGCTCGTCCTCTTCACCAGCTCTGACCGCGAGCTCGAAAAGTCCTCTAGCAGGAAGAAGTTTCGCAGCGGGGGGACGTGCGATAGCGCTTGCACCACCACGTTCAGATAGTCGTTCTCCTTGATGTTGTTCATCCCTACGTAGCCCGGAGTGTACTCCTTGCCCAAGATAGTGAGGCTGGTGCGCGGCCGCCGGTCTATCTCCATGACCTCTTGCTTCGTGTACCTCGGGTCCGACACATACTTGATATCGTCCAGGCTCTTGCTCGTGACCTCATACCCTTCCGGCAGTACATATACTTTTTGCGTCGCCATGTTGATGTAGACATGGTGGTTTTCGTCCAGCGAGTGGAAGTAGGCGTGTGATTTGGGGCCCCGTCCTTGGAAGTACTTGCCGCACACCAGGCACGCGTACACGTTGATATTGGAGAGCGACACCGAGCAGAGCTTCTCGAAGTCGAAGTCTAGCACGTTCCTGTCGATCGTGTCGAGGTACAGGTCGTCGTAGCCCGCCGTGGGCGCCGACTGCCTGATGGGCGCTTTCGCTTCTGGCTCATCATCGCCAAAATCGGAGTTTGCCTCCTCGTCGTGCCCGTTTGTCGTGCCATTCTGCCTTGGCGTTGTCTCCCCACCTGCTCTGCGCTGCTCCAGGTCGCTGTCCTCCTGTGCGCTGGGGCTCTCACTTGGCTCGCCAATCCGCGACTTTTTCGATGCGGGCGAGTCTGCATTGAGGGCTTCTTCGAGTGCTTCCGAGGCGAGTCGCTTCGACATGTTGACGTGATGGCCGAGTCGCGTGGGTGCTGCAGGGAGAAGGCGAGGAAGCGGGACTGGACCGTTTCCAGGACGGTGCAGCAGGTGGTTGTGTTGATGAGGCTGCTGAACTGGATCGGGTTCGGTGCTGCAGGGCTGAAATCCTGGTAGGCTGCTGTACCGAGTACTGTCTGGATTGATGCACTGACGCCCCACCTCTCACTATTGCCACAACCAGAGCTCTGTCAACAACTTAATACCCATTCAGCCAGGACCAGGAAGCTTTAACCAGCAATTCTGCTTTTATCAAAGTAGGCATGCCTGCGCTTCACAATATTGAGAATATAAACTGACTCGAGAAATTCAACCCTTTCCGGATAGAATGGTCGAATATGAGGGGATCAGTTCCTAAGAGCTTCAGCTTGCTTTTCATCTTTGTGACGTTGGGCAGGCCGTCCAAAAGCAGTCAGCACAGGAAACTGCACGGGGCAACCTGAACAAACAAAATAAATTTTACCAAAAAAGATAGCCAAGCTATTGTGCGAGGTAATTGATAAAGACGCAACTCTATTAACATGCTATGTGATCCCATGGCCTGTGAAGTCGTCGTCCCGTTCATTAGCCATTATCGAGTACGAAGTGGATAGTTGCTGAGGTAAGCGTGAGGGAGGCGGCAAATTGAAGATGAAACACGAGTAGCTGGGGTTGTAATTCCATTAGAAGACAGTAGTGGTGTGGGAAGAATAGCTTTAAGCGCGCGCCAAAAGTTGGGCTTCCTGTAAGCTATTCTGCTATATATCAAGAGGCTATATTTATTTAATGAGAATGTTATAAACATAATTATAAAAGTCTACTTTTTAATATATAGTATATGTAAAGATATTATATAAGTATGCTTATAGAAGTATACTTTTTAACACATAATGGAATAACTAGCTTAAAGGGTGGTTAATGTTATGTAAGCAGACGGGTGTACTACTAACACCTCCAACCTGCGGGAGCCTTCGTTTTCTCTCTTCAACACCAACGCACACGCTTCACACAATCAATCGATTGGCTGTATAACCTCATTTATGGTTGCCGTACGAGTGATTTGAATCTTGCTGCCTCTTACAGTTAAGGGGTGCGCAACTTTCATTTGAAACCGACAGGGGCTGGGATGCAGTGTCCCAGGCAGCCATATAACAGAAGTGGGTCGCGTCTTGCACAGCAAAAGCCACAGCTGGTTGAAAAGTGCAATTGACCGCTGTTTTCCCCCCTCCAGCTTATTTAGGTGCTCCCTGTTGTGCTCGGAAGGTCTCTTCCCTGGATATTATACCTACAATCAATATACACCACAACCATCACTTGTGGATACTTCGACTATTCTTATGGTTTACATCCGGGCTTAACATAATGAGCAGATTCGATGAGACTCAGGGCTCGCTAAATGGTGCCTGGTCTTACCAATATCCACAAGATTTGGGTGGCATCCATGGATACGATCCATACGAAGAAGTCCCGGTGACCGATTCAAACCACAACCCATCCGGACCACCAAGCTCAGCACCCGATCCCTCGATGGCTGGCAAGGGCCAAGTCACGGCAAACAGCGTCGAAGTCTGGCACGATGCGCAGAATCCGACAACATGGCAGATCAACTGGAGGGCGCCGGCTCTCATTATAGGCTTACTTGCAGCTGGCATTGGCTTGGCACTCGGCCATCACTTTTATTATCAGTCCCTGAATGGGACCAGGGTGGGCTCCGATACACGCCAAGAATGGGCTCTCAGATTCGGCACAGCCTTTGCCTTCCTCACTCATTCGTCTCTGGTAGCGTCCGCCGGAGTGGCCTATACTCAGAGGGTATGGGTTACTGTCAAGAAAAGGCCCTTGTCCCTCAGTACTCTGGACAGCGTCTTCTCGCTGCAGTCCAGCATTTGGTCCTTCTTCAGCTGGGAAGTCCTTTCTAAGGCCAAAGTCTTATATGTACTTGGAATATGTATCTGGTGCGTACGAAGTGTGCATTTTTCTATTCTAGGCAGCGTGTATTGTGGGTGTCAACCTCGTGACAAATTGCTGAAATCGATAGGTGTATTCCCCTCTCATCGTTGATAACACCAGCTACACTCGCAGTGCGTACTGGTACCGACACGGATATCAGAACCACCGCAGTTCCATACCCAGGCTACTCAACTGACATGTCTACCAACTGGGCGAACTTTGAAGGCGCAGGGAATCTCGATGGCCCGACTCCTGAAGTCACTCGCATTGTTGCAGCCATGCTGACATCCATGGCGGCCATCCCCTTTGCTGCGCCGTTTCCGAACTCGTCCTACTCACTGGACTTTTATGGTCCTGCGTTTCAGTGCCAAAACTTGTCTGACGCAGTCGTCAGTAACACCTTGGACACAGGCAAAGCTGCGACATTACAGGAAGCGTGGGATCTCACCATGGAAGACCAGTTTCCACAGGTCGACTCTGGGACGCTTTACATCGGTGCAAGCCCGGAGTCGGACACAGATGTGTACATGATGAATCATTTCTTCGTCAATACGAATGGAGTTGGAGAAAATGGGCGCAACTACTCCTGCCACTTGTGGAATATGAGTTATACAGTAGACTTCAGATCTCAGGACGGCGTGCAGTCTACGGAGATACAAAAGCTCGAGCCAGTAGCCCCCCTCGACATCCAGAGCGGGGGGTTTTACCTTACATACAGCCCCGGCGAAATGCAGTCGTGGGCCATGTTCAAGGCTCTGACAAGCGCCCTGACCGCCGTGGTGCGGTGGGGCTCGACGGGCTCGCTGCTGGGCGGCGACACGAAAATCATCACCTCCGCCCTCGCGGCCTGCCCGGAGATGAAGCAATACTCGGCCGCCGGGTATAGCAATCACGTCTGGTTCGAGTCGTCCCTGTGCCGCGCCGGGTCCATCCCGGGGGCCATAGAAGACCTGTCGCGAAACCTGACGCTGAGCATCCTCAGCTCGGCCCTGCTCGCCAACGAGACCGCCGCCGACGTCACCGTCCACACCTCGGTGGCGCTCTACTCGTACAATATGCGCAATCTCCTGCTGGCCTATGCCATCGCGGCCTGGGCCACGGCGGCGTGCGCGGCTGTGGGCCTGCACGCCCTGGTCGCGAATGGGTACAGCGCCGAGACGACATTCTCTAGTATCTTGCTCACGACGAGGAACTCGGACCTGGATGATCTCACGAGGGGACACTGCCTGGGAGAACGACCGCTGGATAAGGATGTTGGAAATGTACGGCTTAGATATGGTGTTTTGCGCTCGCAGGCTAGCGATGTTACGGTTGGTGGATCTCATGCGTGTTTTGGACTCGCGGATGATGTGCGTGAACTAAAGAGGGGAGAGCCAATATGGTGATGACTAGAAATTTGGGACCTGGCAATACTAGGGACAAACAGATGATCGATCTTCTGAAGGTCCATTCAGATCTGGTACACCGTAGACTTTGGTTTGTTCGGATTCAGTGGGATGCTATGGTATCACTTCTATTTTGCTCATCCAAGAGTTGCTCCACCTCATGAAGCTGCATCTAGTATCAGGACATCCCCCTCGCCTTTCTCTCCAACCGCAGGCAGGTCCATCATCGGTGCCAGGTTCTCCATCTCTTGCAGCGTATATTCCACCAGGTATGATTCATCCACAAGCTCCTCGGTGCGCTTGTAATGCCTCTCCGTATACACCTTCAGCGCATTCAGCACCTCTTTCAGACTCCTCTGCCCACGCGCGCCCTTGACCGACAGGTTTGAGAACTTGGATGCCGGATAACTCCTTACAAGGGCCCACAGGATCCTCTGGGCTACTGGGGCTGTCCTGGAGTTGGTGTTCCAGTCGCGCAACCTCAGAAGCAATAGGAATATCTGCTCGTCAGAGAGTGTCGCCAAGACCTCGTCTACTGCCTTGAGACCCGACAAGCTTCCCTCATCTGATTCTTTCGAGTTGACGACCTTGGTAAAGAGGTTGAGCAGCCTCCCAGGGTGGTTGAGCTGTAATGCGAGCCCGATGGCATCTCGGTATGCGCCGGTGTGCATGTAGTTCTCGAGCTCCTGCTCCTGCTCGATCAGCTTGGTGGCCGCCTCGACCGCCGCTGTCTGGGTCTCGGAAGAGGTGTCCCTCCAGAAGGTAATAGTGGAGTCTGCGCTTCCGGAAACGATCATGTTCGTCTCCGGGTGCACGGCAAGAGCCCACACTCGGTCCTCGTGGTTGTCTAGTGTGGTCTCCGTCTCACCGCTGTTGACGTCCCAGACCTTTACGAGACCGTCACCACCGGCACTGGCGAACTGAACCCGCTTGGACTTGTCGCCCTCGGCGTGTTGATTCAGCCATGCCACCTTCAGGATACTGTTGGAATGCCCCTCAAATGTTCTCAGGCAGGTGTAATCTGACAAGCTCCATATCTTGATCGTCTTGTCTCCAGAACCGGTCAGAACCAGGCCTTTTCCAGCCACTGCCCCTTTGTCGCCTTGAATGACAGGCGTGTTGGCCGGCGCAAACCTCACTGACCACACACCTCTCTTGTGGCCTCGAAGGATACCTTGAACTTCGCCCTCTGCCACTGACCAGATCTTCACAGTCTTGTCCTGAGATGCGGATGCAAACAGTTGTCCCGAGGGGTTTATGTCGAGTGCGTTGATATCCTTTTCGTGGGCCTTCCTCGTGAACAGAGCCTTCCCTTTCTTCTGGGCTTGCCGAGGGATCTCCCATTTCTTCACAGTCAAGTCTTGCGATCCCGTGACCAGAATCGCGGGCGGGTTGTTAACGGGGTCCTGATATGCTGCTGAGGACTCCTGCGGAATAGTTTTGGGAAGGCCGATAGCACCCACAGACTCTGCGTGTCCCGTGAATGTTGCCCAGCATGTATAGTTCTTGCCCTCCCGGTCCACTCGCCAGAGCCGAGCAGTGTTGTCCTTGGCACCTGTTGCGATCCAGTGTCCGGACCAATCAACGTCGAGAGTAATGATTATCTCGTCGTGGCCTTTGAGGAGGCCTATGTCCTGACCTAGGTAATGTCCTGTGCCGGTAATATCGTCCGCTCCTACCTCGGCATCTGCCACGGAAACCAATCGCACGTCCTCTGAATTCGTGGCCAGTGCCATCATAGAGTGATCAGGTAAGACATATGCAAGGTCGATAATCTCATCGTGAGTGCCAGAAATCCTCCTGAGAGGTTCGAGAGGTGGCAGTTCGGGTATTGTCAGAGCGTCTCTCATCGACGGTGTTCGGTAGAGAACAAGGGTGTGGTCCATCTGGACAGTCAGCAGCAGGTTTTGCTCCGAGCAAAGCACCGACCCAACGATCGAGTCTTCCTCAGACTTAGCGGACTGTTCTGCTGTCACCTCCCGGCCCGTATCGGAGTCCCACAGCCTCACACAGCCATTGGCGCCGGCAGTGTAAGTCAGCCTTCCGTCCTCCAAGAAGCCAGCCGCTTCCATGGTCTCAAATGTCGGGATAGCTTTCCTCTGGGTCCATGATTTCGCATCCCACCAAATCATCGTCTTGTCACGACTGGCCGTGACCAGGGAATGTTGCGCTGCGGAGTAGTCCAGCGCCTGAACATCCGACACATGGGAATCCAGGTCCGCGACCACTGCGCGCTTGTGCAGATCCCAGACTCTTACTTTTCCGTCTTGGCTGCCAGAGGCCAGGCGGAATCTAGCGGTCGCGGCGTCATTGTCCTCACTGCCCACGTCGCTCTTCCTCTTTGCCCTCTTGCTCTTCTTGCCGGTGAGTTGCTCGTCCGCCAGACGGCTGGAGGCGATTTCGAAGAAGTGAAGAGCCGAGACGAGGACACTGGGCCCTCTGAATGTGTGCGTCACATATCCGCCGATCAGGTCCCAGACCTTGATGTTGCCATCAGCAGCGCCGGTCGCCAGAAGGGTGCCAGTTCGGTCGACGGCCAAGACAACCACGGGTGTCCCGTGTGGTTTGAGGGTTCGTGTCAGGGTGGCTTCGATCTCGGTCTGGTCTTCGGAGACCTTGAGGGAGTATATGCGCATGGAGAGGGACCGAGAACAGACGATGAGATGAGAGGCGGAAGGGGTCACTAGGTTCTCCTGTCAGCTATCGCCCAGCGCACTGCGAAGGTTCCGGTGTGTCACACATGTCAAGGTTGAGATTTGCTCGTCATCCTGTTCAGATGCCAGCGTTAGCGCATTAATTGCCTGGGATCCTTTTTGGCGTAAATGGTGGACGAACCCCGTCGATTTTAGCAAGCTGCCTCCCGGTTAAGAGATGCGTCAGGACGGCATCCTCTCCGAGGGTGGTGGCGAGGATCCTGGCTCCATTGTCCAATGCAACTGCGCCGCCTGTGAATATGGGCTGTATCGCCCTTTCGGGTTCAAACGTTGTTTTGAAAGGGAGCCTTGTTGTCATGTCGACTGCTGCATGCTGGTGACAATTCTGGGCTGCGCGGGCGGCGGCCGCAAGTCGAGGACGACGGGGAAAGCAAGTAACCAAAACTTTTTTTCGATAAGCAATTAGAGTTATCTTAGCGCCGATCCTGTGGACAGGGGTCACCATGCCCCTCGCAGACGCCCACAAAGAGCTGCCAACCGACAGATGGCCCGAGTAGTGACTTGAGTGGACATTGTCAGTGTTTAATGTGTTGATCCATCTGAAAGGAGCATAAATGCCATCATCTTATAAATGAATCCTGGGAGTGTGTTTTGCAGATATTCTCAACCAGTTCCCTTGAATGTTTAAGGCGCGCTTACCGTACAACTGACACTAGTACTCGGAAGGTTCACTGGGGGAAAAAAGACGCGCAGAGGTTGCGCTTTAGTGATAAACATCAATTGATGAAGATTAAAGCCATATATACCTACCTAGGTACCTAAATACCTTCGGTATACTAGACATCAAATTGCTGACTACTGCCTGACAACACGTTCCCAATATGCTCATCAATGATTGCCATTTCCATTTGGGAACTGAGCTGCTCCTGCTTTAGCCTGAGCAGTGGTGATCAAGCCATAGTTACTGTCAGAAATGCTGGCAATGACAGCTGGTTACAGCTGTCACCATCCATCAGTCAGCAGTCTCCACATGAAGTGGGACGGCAAAAGACCATTTAAAGAGTCTAACTCCAGGGAAATGCCATATTGTTGTTTAAGACTACTGCATATATCAAGAGTGTAGGACTTCAAGAGTAAGACGTGTTGTGTGGCCTGGAGGCTGTCTCCTGGCCACCCATGACAGAGATCAAAAAATTAGAAGTTGCAACGGTGGTCCACATCCTCCGTTGACCGCAGAGGAGCAAACATCCTGAGACCCTAAAGAGTGCTGACGGCATGTGGCCCGAAACCTTTCTCCAGAGCTGAAAATTTCAAACTTCCCAACTCTCAAAAACTAATTAATAATTTCCTTATGATTTATTTAGAGTGGAAATCTGATAGTTTTCCAACGTCGTTCTAATTCGTTTGACCAAAAAAGAATCAATTTGTCGGCGACAGACATACTGCAAAACATCAAAATGAGTTGTCTGCCCCATGAATCGAACATGGGTTTCTTCGGACCGTCGAGTTCTTGTAAGAGGAACCACAACGAAGTGTACTAACCACTATACTAGGCAGACATACAGATTCGAAAATATTCCCAAATCATGTTGCAACCGCAAACTGGACATGAGTTTCCACGTCCACGGCCCACTTAAGTCCTCTAATCCCATCAATCAGCCAATCTGGCTTGGGCAACAAAAGATACAAAAAAGGCCCAAGTTTCAAATCTAAAGCAAAAGGTAGAATGAAAACTTTAGAGGGATCCCACCTTTTGCCATGTGGCTATTTGTCTCCTTCGGGTACTACAGGCTGGAGCCGCCATGATAAAACTGCTGGGGACTTTCCTGCTTTGTCACACAGTGCGTTCCTGGCTGGTATCACGAATGATCGTTGCTGTAGTCGACTGTGCGTGGATTAATTGTTTGCACATGAGTCTATAAATATAAAGATCTACCTATGTAGCCAAATCTCGCCTATAAATTAATTCCTCTTCTGGTTGCTATTATTATGTTATCTAGTACTGTTATCAGCAATTGTGCGTATTAACGCCGGGTCTTTAAGCGTTTACGACTGTATGAAGGGACCGTCTGCAGCTTTTCTTTTCTTTTCTTTTTTTTTTTTAAAAAAAAAAAAGGGGGGGGGGGGGGGGGGTATCATGATCGGATGAAGAATGAAACCACCGTAGAGTGTATCGAGCGTGGCGTCGTCAGTCGGTGCTGTTAATGAGGAGTGAGGTCAAGCAAACTTCTGCAAAGAAACGGCCCCAAGCTCCCCCCCCCTGGATGAATCAGGGCGACGAGACGTAAGTGGCGGCCCAAAGAGGGCGCGTGCTTCCCCGCATTGCTCCCCACAATCTGTTGGTGTTACAGACGCAGGGATGGCCAAGCCGAGGCGCGTTCCTTGGTTTCACCCCGTTCTCCGGCGCGCCGCGGCGGCTCGCCCGGGAAGGTAGCTGGGAGATGGTGTTGGCCGTATCCACCGGAGGAGAACGGCAGTTACCCTGGGTAGGTTCTGGGCTAAAATGTCCACAACACGGGCTGGGCCGCCCGGGGACCACTTTGTTCATTGTGGACTATTGACTATTTCTGATGTGCCTGGCGATGGGCCATGGTGCTGTCATTGTACAGCCGCTTCAGGCAGGGCAAAGGTATAGCATAGGAGTCACAAGTGCGCTAGGATATCCGTGATTCCTAACCCTAGCTTTCGTAACAGCTTCCGCCCCAGGAATGCGGGGGAGGGTCCAGCCAAGCAACCAGCCCGTCAAGAGTGCGTCCTATTTTAGTAGGTGGGTACAATGTGGTGGGGCGCCGGTGGCCTGACTGCCTCATCACGATCGACTTGTCACTCCCACCTCTGCACGGCTGATGGAGACGAACCCTGGATGAGGGCGGGACTTCGGTGAGGGGGTTTCGGAACCTTGGGTTGCTTCGAATTGGCATCCACGTTGCATGCTCCAAGGCTGGCTTGCTGTCTGGAAGGGGGCTCATCGGCCCTTTCCCTCCTCCCCCCTCCGCCCGGAATCTAAAACGGACCCTTCTCCGTCCGTGTTACCTGACCTGTTCATTCACAGCAAACTGCCTGCCTGCCTGCCCCTGCCTGCTGGCTCGCGCAACGTGTGTCCTCGAGCCCTCTGCCTCAAAAACCCGAGGGAGAGTAGAAAGCACCGTGCAACTGTCCAAGCAGGCGTACACTTGTACAGTCAAATCTCTGGTGACTGGCCGGGGACTCGGGAGGAACCTCCTCGACGTCAAGCCCTCCTCCATACCCTCCCGGCGGCAGATGATAACACCCAGTTGAGAACTGATCCCGCGAGATGCGGGGGCATCAGAGGTCGGTCGTACACTCAGTCAGGGCCTCCTTGCCCATCATGGCGTGGTCCGTGGTCCGGCCAGCTTTGGCCCACGGTAACCACATATCCCTCCTCAAGGCCCCAGCTGTCGAGGCTCTCCTCAGCACGTCTCCGCGCGTCCTCGGTAAGCGTTCCGTGACGGCGAACAAGCCTCCAAGCTCGAGTCAATTCAAATCCACGAGTGTCGCCGAACCTAATCCTGCCACTCAGATCTCGTGCCTGTTGTTAGTGCTCGCAACCGCCCGCTCTCGCACCGCTACCAGCACCAATGGCACGCCGCTCGCCCGCACAAGATTTCTGCGGCGCCCTCTCTGGCCATCGCCGTCCGCAAGCAGCAGCCGCTGCAGCTCGTCCGCCATGCTTCTGTGCTGTCCAGCATCCCAGCTCCGGGCGCGAGCTACTCCACCGCCGTCGTGCCACCCACTGCTCCCTACTCCAAGCTGGTTGTCGGGATTCCACGTGAGACCTTTCCTAACGAGAAGCGGGTTGCCATCACTCCCCAGAACGTCGCCCTTCTGCTCAAGAAGGGCTTCTCCAAGGTCCTGGTCCAGCGCGGCGCTGGCGCCGAAGCTGATTTCCCGGATGCGGCCTACGATAAAGCCGGCGCCACCCTGGTCGACGATGCTTCCCCCATCTGCAGCAGCAAGGACATTGTTGCTCCAAGGTTCCGCGCTCCCGCCAGGCCCTGGAGAGACGGACAGCATGCGGGAGGGCCAGACAATCATCAGCTTTCTCCAGCCCGCTCAGAACAAGCCCCTGGTTGACAAGATCGCCGCCAAGAAGGCCACTGCCTTCGCAATGGACCTGATCCCCCGCATCAGCAGGGCGCAGGTCTTCGACGCTCTGAGCTCCATGGCCAATATAGCTGGTTACAAGGCGGTCCTCGAGGCCTCAAACAACTTCGGTCGCTTTCTCACTGGTCAGGTCACCGCCGCAGGAAAGATCCCCCCGTGCAAGGTCCTCGTCATCGGCGCAGGGGTCGCCGGACTAAGTGCTATTGCAACCGCCAGGAGACTTGGTGCTATTGTTCGGGGTTTCGACACGCGCTCTGCCGCTCGCGAACAGGTCCAGTC